>SJYA01003011.1:0-33263 GCA_006410615.1 Neotragus moschatus | reverse complement strand
TACTGGAGAGGGTTGCCATGCCCTCCTCCAGGGGATCTTCCTGACCCAAGGTTCAAATCCACATCTCTTACATCTTCTGCATTGGCAGGCAGGTTCTTTACCACTAGTGCTACTCGGGAAGACCAAAGACAGAGGAACCAGAGATCAAATGGCTATGATCCAATGAATGTTGGCAATTTGATCTCTGGTTCCTCTGCCTTTTCTAAATCCAGCTAGAACATCTGGGATTTCTCAGTCCATGTACTGTTGAAGCCTAGCTTGGAGAATGTTGAGCATTACTTTGATAGCATGTGAAATTGTGCAGCAGTCTGAATTNTTCTTTACCACTAGTGCTACTCGGGAAGACCAAAGACAGAGGAACCAGAGATCAAATGGCTATGATCCAATGAATGTTGGCAATTTGATCTCTGGTTCCTCTGCCTTTTCTAAATCCAGCTAGAACATCTGGGATTTCTCAGTCCATGTACTGTTGAAGCCTAGCTTGGAGAATGTTGAGCATTACTTTGATAGCATGTGAAATTGTGCAGCAGTTTGAATTTTCTTTGGCACTGCCCTTGTTTGGGATTGGAATGAAAACTGATCTTTTACAGTCCTGTGGCCACTGCTGAGCTTTCCAAATTTGCTAGCATATTGAGTGCAGCACTTTAACAGCATCATTTTAGGATTTGAATTAATGCNCATGTACTGTTGAAGCCTAGCTTGGAGAATGTTGAGCATTACTTTGATAGCATGTGAAATTGTGCAGCAGTCTGAATTTTCTTTGGCACTGCCCTTCTTTGGGACTGGAATGAAAACTGATCTTTTACAGTCCTGTGGCCACTGCTGAGCTTTCCAAATTTGCTAGCATATCGAGTGCAGCACTTTAACAGCATCATTTTAGGATTTGAATTAATGCAGCTGGAATTCCATCACCTCCACTAGCTTTTTGTTCCTAGTGATGTTTCCTAAGGCCCACTGGACTTCACACTCCAAGATGTCTGGTTCTAGGTGAGTGATCACACTATTGTGGTTATCTGGGTCACTGAGATCTTTTTTGTACAGTTCTGTGTATTCTTGCCTCCTCTTCTTAATATCTCTTGCTTCAGTTAGCTCCATACCGTTTCTGTCGTTTTTGTGCCCTTTGTTATATAGGCACAAAAAAGGACATTTGTTCCCTCAGTATCTCTAGTCTTTCCCATCCTATTGTTCTAAGTCTCACTATGTTCTTTTCCTTTGCATCTCTTGCCTCCACAAAACAAAACCAGATTGGTGGACAGCAAGATCAAACCAGTCAATCCTAAAGGAAATTGGTCCTGAATATTCATTGGAAGGACTGATGCTGAGGCTGAACCTCCATTATTTTGGTCACCTGATACGAAGAGCTGACTCATTGGAAAAGACCCTGATGCTGGGAAAGATTGAGGGCAGCAGAAGAAGGGGGTGACAGAGGATGAGATGGTTGGATGGCATCACCAACTCAATGGACATGAGTTTGAGCAAGCTCTGGGAGTTGGTGATGGACAGGGAAGCATGGCGTGCTGTGGTCCATGGGGTCTCAAAGAGTTGTGGACATGACTGAGCGACTGAACTGAAGTGTGAGGCTGAATATCATGAATCCTAATAATCAAGGATAAAAACCAAGTTTACATTTGCCATGTTGGAAAGGTGAGTACTTTCCTGTACATAAAATAGAAAATGTTTTTCATAATCAAAAGAAGGTTACACTTTATCACCAATCTGTGATACAGCTGGTCTTCCCAGATGGCACTTCCAGTGCAGGAGATGTAAGTACATGGGCTTGATACCCTGGAGGGCATGGCAACCCACTGCAGTATTCTTGCCTGGAGAATCCCACAGACAAAGGAGCCTGGTGGGCTACAGGGTCACAGAGTTGGACACAGCTAAAACAACTTAGCATGCAGGCACACACGATACATTTATATAATAAAACATTTTTCTGAGTATTCTATTTTTGTGGTATGTCAGCCTGTAAACATTTATTTTCTCATTCTAAATAAATACCCATATTAAAATCCAATTTTGTATTTGTAAAGTTATATTCTTTTATTTCTTTCCCCTCCCTAAACCTATGTTCTTAAAGTGCTCTCCTTTGTCCCAACTGAGGAAGTTCCATGCCCCACAGAACCTGTTTCCACCCTTCAAGGATGAAACCAAATTCCACCTGGTTTACTCAAGCCTGAAACTGGAGAGGCATCCTTCACTGGTCCCTCCCGCTGTCCCTCCCCCTCCTTATCACTAAAGTCAAGTCACTCCCTCTGATCACACCTTCTGGCTATCTCTTGCCAAAGTCACCACTTGGCTTGTTTTTCTGCATTATTTTTATTTGCCTCTGTAACAAATTAATCCCATCATCCCACCCCAGACCAGCAAAGGTCATGGCCTCAGGGTCTTTATCTGTTCTCTCTTTATCTCTGACACCCAGCAAGAAGTGGGATGTGGAATGCTGGATACATATTTGCTAAATCAATATTTCTTTGCTAAAACTTGAAATGATACGGGAAGTCCAGCTGACCTTCATTTAATCTTACTTCCTCTCCCCTGAGAACACCACTGTCATCAGTAGTTTTTGGACTTTTACATCTAGAAATATAGATTTTTGTTTTTTTTTTTTTTTTTTTTTTACAGAAATGGGATAATAGTGCATATATTATCTAGCAGGCTTCCCAGATGGCTCAGTGATAAAGAATCTGCTCGACAAGCAGAAGACATAGGAGACTCGGATTTGATCCCTGGGTCCAGAAGATCCCCTGGAGGAAGAAATGGCAACTCATTTCAGTATTCTTTTCTGAAAAACCCCAGCGACAGAGAGGCCTGGCAGGCTACAGTCCCTAGCGTTGCAAAGAGTCAGACTCTACGAGCATGCATTATCCAATAACTTGCTTTTTTCACCTAACATGCAGACCTATGATGATACATTTGGGTCTACTTTCTTTTTTTTAACTGCTGTGTACCATTTCATTTCTTGTGTCATCTTGGTGTAACCAAGATGTAACCATTCATGTAACCACTCTGCTACTGACTGTTCATTTACCTAGATTTATTATTGAGTCAATGATGTCTGTCCATTTGATCTGCCTGAAGATTCCAGGAGTCCAGAACACCTTGTATTTCACAATGTCCCATTCACTTGCCCCTTCTCCATCTTCCATGTGATTCTGCACTCAGATGGGAAAGGTGTAATAACTTTAGCACACAAAGAATAACTTATTTTAATTTTTTTTTATTGAAGGATAATTGCCTTACAGACAGCTTCCTTTAACTGTTGTTCAGTTGCTCAGTAATGTTCCGCTCTTTGTAACCCAATGGACTGTGGCATGCCAGGTTTCCCTGTCCTTCACTTATCTCCTGGAGTTTGCTCAAACTCATATCCATTGAGTTGGTAACTGAGGTGTCATTAACACAAACTTTATTTACAGTAATTATCAGATTTTGTGATATACAATGATTGAATTGTGCATTGCTAACAACAGCCATAGCTCAATCCAGAAGAAATTTTAACTGTTAGGACCCTGATAGACTTCCCTGGGCTCAGAGTATAAAGTGCCTGCCTGCAATGCAGGAGACGGGGGTTTGATCCCTGGGTTGGGAAGATCCCCTGGAGAAGGAAATGGCACCCCACTCCAGTATTCTTGCTTGGAAAATCCCATGGACAGAGGAGCCTGGCAGGCTACAGTCTATGGGGTTGCAAAGAGTCAGACACGACTGAGCAACTTTACACACACACCCTGATAACACAGTCTGATCAATAAAAAAGACTTGGAAGCATAAAATATATTCCATGAAGATAAAATGATGGGGCAGAAGTGGAATGAAAATGTTTTCAAGGAGATAAAGGATCAATGTAAAATTGTAATTGGGAAAAGTCTTGTTGATGTTCAGTCACTAAGTCATGTCCGACTCTTTGCGACCTCATGGACAGCAGCACTCTAGGCTTGCATGTCCATGAGATTTTTCAGGCAGGAATACTGAAGTGGATTGCCATTTCCTTCTCCATGGGCTCTTCTTGACCCCAGGAACAAACTTGTCTCCTGTGTCTCCCACTTTGCAAGCAGATTCTTTACCCACTGAGCCAACCCATGGGGTCCACTTAAAAGATATCTGTAATCACTTATTTAAAAATTTTATTCATGACTCATGGGAACTGACTTCTTTTTTAACTGATTAAACTTATGATAAAAATATTGTAGATATTAGCTTAAAAACAAGTGAGGGAAATACTTCTAAGGAGCATCTGAATTAAAAAAAAAGTAGGACACGTTACTTGCTGCACACAGGTTTCCTCAGCCTTGAGAACCTGTGAGCTCTTAACTTCAGTCCTTCAGACATGCTGTTCTCACTTGGAAGGTGCTTCCTCTTCTTTCTCATCCCTAGTTTTACCCTAGCAAGCTCACACTCGAGTTTCATGTCAACTCTCTACCTGAGAGGCCTTCTGTGTGCCCAGCCTAAATGAGATCTCCTTATTATATGTCCGTATGGTACCATTAATTTCCTTTACATAAAACTCACCCCACTGCAAGGAGTTAANTCTTTCTCATCCCTAGTTTTACCCTAGCAAGCTCACACTCGAGTTTCATGTCAACTCTCTACCTGAGAGGCCTTCTGTGTGCCCAGCCTAAATGAGATCTCCTTATTATATGTCCGTATGGTACCATTAATTTCCTTTACATAAAACTCACCCCACTGCAAGGGGTTAAAATATGTACAAGGTAAGGAAGTAGAGGCAGAAGGTGTGGCCTGAGTACAGCCTAAGAGGCTGGCAGGAGGAAAGGAGAGTAAATATGTGACTGGGAGTCTGAAGAGAAGGAGGCTGCAGGGCACAGGGGATAATTGAGGGGGAGGGGGCTGAGTTTGGATATAAACAGAGGACAAGAGCAGCTCAAGTTCTCAGTGTCCCCATGCCAGAACCTGGCACAAAACTTTATAATCTGCTGACCAACAGTAATACAGGGCTGCTGCTGCTGCTGCTGCTAAGTCACTTCAGTCCTGTCCGACTAGGTGCGACCCTATGGACAGCCCACCAGGCTCTTCTGTCCACAGGATCCTCTAGGCAAGAATACTGGAGCGGGTTGCCATTTCCTTCTCCAATACAGGGATAATCCACCAGAAGTAACATATTTACACATAACACACACATTTACTGACTTCATGTGTACAGACTGTAATGTTAACATTGAACCAGTTTTATCCCTTCATGTCTGTGTGCTTAGTCACTCAGTCCTGTCCAACTCTGTGACCCCATGGACTGTAGCCCACTAGGCTCCTCTGTTCATGGGATTCTCCAGCCAAGAACGCTGGAGTGCATTGGAGTGCCTGGAGAATCCCGTGTACAGAAGAGCCTGGCAGGCTACAGTCCGTGGGGTCACAAAGAGTCAAACATGACTGAAGCGACTGAACCACCACCACCACCTTCAAGAACTACACAAAAAATGAGGCTAAGCATAAGCTATCAGGAAGACATTAAACAGCCAGGCCTGCGGAAGTGAAGCAAGAGTGAATCTGATAAGCCTGGATGGGAAGGGAGTTTGAGTGAGTACAGACCCATGTATATGCATGGTTGAGTCCCTCTGCTGTCCATCTGAAACTATCACAACACTGTTAATCTGCTACGCGCTGTGCTGTGCTTATCAGTCCTGTCCGAGTCTTTGGACCCATGGACTGTAGTCCACCATGCTTCATGGGGATTCTCCAGGCAGGAATACTGGAGTGGGTTGCTGCCAGGGGGCCAGCGTGAGGAACTCCGCCCATGGCAAAGGTCATGAGGAAAGAGGCTTGGCATACTCAAAGGCGTGATCAAGCCTCAGGAAATCCCGTTCCCGAGCATCTATCCCCAAAACCAGTCTGTTTTATGCTCTCACCTACACCTCTGACTTTATGGGGGGGCTCTCTCCCATAACCATTTCTCTCAGAGAAGGAGTTAACCTACAGCTCCAGTTAATAAAAATTCCTGGGCGTGACNACTCCAGGTGTTTCTTGACTTCCTGCTTTCGCATTCCAGTCCCCTATAGTGAAAAGGATATCTTTTTTGGGTGTTAGTTCTAAAAGGTCTTGTAGGTCTTCATAGAACTGTTCAACTTCAACTTCTTCAGCGTTACTGGTTGGGGCATAGACTTGGATTACCGTGATATAGAATGATTTGCCTTGGAAGCAAACAGAGATCATTGATGGTCATTTTTGAGACTGCACCCAAGTACTGCATTTCAGACTCTCTTGTTGACCCTGATGGCTACTTCATTTCTTCCGAAGGATTCCTGCCCACAGGAGTAGATACAATGGTCATCTGAGTTAAATTCACCCATTCCAGTCCATTTTAGTTTGCTGATTCCTAGAATGTCGACGTTCACTCTTGCCATCTCTTGTTTGACCACTTCCAATTTGCCTTGATTCATGGACCTGACATTCCAGGTTCCTATGCAGTATTGCTCTTTACAGCATGGGACCTTGCTTGTATCACCAGTCACATTCATAGCTGGGTATTGGTTTTGCTTTGGCTCCATCCCTTCATTCTTTCTGAAGTTATTTCTCCACTGATCTCCAGTAGCGTGTTGCGCACCTACTGACCTGGGGAGTTCCTCTTTCAGTATACTATCATTTTGCCTTTTCATACTGTTCATGGGGTTCTCAAGGCAAGAATACTGAAGTGGTTTGCCATTCCCTTCTCCAGTGGATCACATTCTGTCAGACCTCTCCACTATGACCTGCCCATCTTGGGTTGCCCCATGGGCGTGGCTTAGTTTCATTGAGTTAGACAAGGCTGTGGTCCTAGTGTGATTAGATTGACTAGTTTTCTGTGAGTATGGTTTCAGTGTGTCTGCCCTCTGATGCCCTCTTGCAATACCTACCATCTTACTTGGGTTTCTCTTACCCTGGATATCCGTGGATATCTCTTCACAGCTGCTCCAGCAAATTGCAGCTGCTGCTCCTTACCTTGGTCGAAGAGTATCTCCTCACCTCCACCCTCCCTTACCTTAAACATGGGATAGCTCCTCTAGGCCCTCCTTTGCCCGCGCAGCCACCTCTCCTTGGACGTGGGGTTTCTCCTCCGGGCAGCCGCCCCTGGCCTCGGGCATGGGGTGGCTCCTCTCGGCTGTTCGTTCCTGTGCCGTCGCAGCTTGGCACTCTCGGCCGCTGCCCCTGACTTCGGACGTGGGGTTACTCCTCTTGGCTGCTGCTCTTTGGGCATGGGGTCCTTCCGGCTTCTGCCCCTGACCTTGGACGTGGGGCAGCTCCTCTCGGCCGCTTAGTGCACCGGTTGCAGCCACCTGCGTGCTTGGACATCTTTGCTTCCCTCTATGTAAAGGGAGCCATGACAGAACTTAGAGATGTGTTAGTTGTACGTCTGAAATCATCAAGAAAGAGTTAAATGATGAGTGATTAAAAAAAGGAAGATTTATTCTGATTGATAAAACGTTTTTCCAGAAGAATAATTTTTAATGTTTGAATCAGCTAAATCTTCCTTGGCGTGTTCTGTCCAGCGTGGTGCAGTGCCTAAGGGAGTCCACAGCGGAGAGCTCACCCTCTTGTGCTCCTCGGGAAAACTATCCTTTCTGGCTGACACTTGATCAGAAGGATCCCTCTTGGCTTCCCCTTTTTATACTTCCCATCTCCTCCTGTTGGCTGTATCCTGTGCAAAATAGGGCTTTCCTGCCACCCATCAAGAAAGGGAATGCAAATGGGCATGCACTCAGGGCCGGTTGACAGTTGCAAGTTACACAACAGGCTCTGTTGTGCATGTCTTTCCATAGTTCAGTCTGTTACAATCAGATGTATTTACGTATAGAATATTTATGAGCCCTTCATGGGCCCCCAGCTTTCTAAGGTTAGTTGAGGAAGTCCCTGTGGTTAGTTTGTATCTCTGTGTGCCCAGGGGGCTTGTGCAGGAGTTGGAAAGGTCTCTCTGTGAGCTCTCTTGGTTGTGTCTGGGGTGGGCTTTAGAGATCAGCTTGCATCCTTTTTGACTAGGCCACCCCTCATGGCTCATGCGTACCCTCCTACCTAACAAAAACATATTTCTCCAAGAATCTATTCCTTTGTTCTCATTCACCTGACCCTGAATACACCTGTAATCCTGTGACTGAATCCTTTCACAGATTCTTATCAACGTTTTTCCAAGTATACCTATCTTCCAATTCATCTGTAGATACTACAACAATCTCCCTCACATTTCATTTTCATCATTTTCATTCTTATGAAGAAATAGAGTAGTTTTCAGCCATTTATTTTCAAATCAGATTTCTCTGGTCTTCAAGACTCTACTGCTTGCTGTCTTAACTCCATTTCATTTTCTCTTAATCTCTTTAAACCTTCTGCTCTGTTTGGCAGCTTCTGCACCCTTTGCTGGGCCCTGTTTCTTTGCTTTGGGAAGGAAGAGCTAGTTCCTCTGTTCAGAATTTGTTCTGCTGGAAAGATCAATTAGCAGTGTATCTCTTCCTACAAGTTTTTTGGGTTTGGTATTATCAGCTTACTAGTGGTTTGTTTTTGTTTTAACTGCTGCCTTCTTATTTTCTTTCTTTTTTTTTTTTTTTACCTTTTAGCAATAACATATCTACGTAACTAGAGTTTTTTACATAGTAAAAAGAGTACATATGTGTCCAGCATAGTTGTAAACTTTGAGACGTCTTTGTTTTGAATTCCACTATAGCCTATGACTGTGTCCTGAAAGTCATTGGTAAACAAAATGTCCTTGCCTTTTGTTGAGCATGTTAGTATATAGGGAACGTTTTCTTGAATGTGACAGTGTCATTTAGCCAGTCTGCTTACCGTTCCATGTTTTCTAGACTAAGAATCAGAGAAGCTTATCTTATTCTTGGGTCCTGCATCATTTGTATTATTGTGATGGTTGATGATTTTTGCATTATATCCCTGAAATAAGAAGCTTTTCAGAAATGTAAAAACAAACCTGAAAAAACCCACAGAATTTGTATTTTTCAAATGTCTGGGGTTGATGTAAAGAAATTTAAAAATTCTGCTAGTAATATTGTCAAAGCACGTCTTTATAACAGTCTTGTGAAGAGGCTCTGTTCCTGTGGCAGGGATCCCTTAGGACTGATGGGTTCTGTCTTTGCAGTTGACTGGATCATTGCTGATATCCTGGCCGTCAGGCAGAATGCTCTCGGACATGTGCGCTACGTGCTGAAAGACGGGCTCAAGTGGCTCCCGCTGTATGGCTGTTATTTCTCTCAGGTAACTTTTTTTCCATGCTGCTTTCCTTCTATATTGTGTGGATGTTTAAGGGTTTATTTTTAATGGGTTTACCAGTTCATCCTAAATTAATGTGGTTCTGTTTGGCATTTTTAATGGTGTGTATTTATATATATATGTCTGATTACCCAAATTGTTAAATAAAAAATGCAAATGTACCAAAATCATATAGAAAATTTTAAAGATGAAAAATGTGATGGACCCTTAATAAATTAAAAAGTAATTATCTGTAGGATATAAAAAAAATAGTGGGCTATATATGTAAAGTACCTAGCATGAATGTCAGGTACGTAATAAATATTCAGTATATGTTATTTTATAAAAGCCCTTTAAAATCACATCATAACCATCAGGTCATGAAACTATACAACAGGTTCTTTAATATTCAGAAGGGGATTACTAGCATTTTTCTATGCCTTTTCTGAATAAATTATGCAGTTTTCTGGGGGCTTCTCCAGTGGCTCAGCAGTGAAGAATTCACCTACATGTGGAGACACAGGAGACACGAGTTCAATCCCTGGGTTGGGAAGATTACCTGGAGGAGGCTCTGGCACCCCTCCAGTGTTCTTGCCTGGAGAATCCCATGGACAGAGGAGCCTGGCGGGCTACAGTCCATGGGTGGCAAAGAGACACGACTGAGTGACTAATACAGATACACTTGGGAGTTTTCTAAATATTAAGATGGAAATTTGTATGGAAGACATGCTTGATAATAAGACTTTAATACTCAATTGAAGAAGAGAGGCTAAAGTTACAGTAAGCCCTGAAAAGATAGAAATCTGGAGGTCACCCCTTGGACAGTCCATGCTGCCCACAAGTCCCATGATCAGAGTTCCTGTGGTGTTGGAGGTTAGAGTCTTAACTGTCCATTTCCTCTTTCTTTTCCTTATTTCCTTCTAAAGGAAAATAAAATCCAAATATATTTTGATGAAAAGTATTTAAAACTATTTTGTTCATGTATAAATGGGAATAAACTAAAAAGTGGTAGACTTTGTGTTACCACTCAGTTGTGTCCGACTCTGCAGCCCCATGGACTGTAGCCTACCAGGCTCCTCCGTCCATGGGACTCTCCAGGCAAGAATAGTGGAGTGGGTTGCATAACCTTATGCCAGGAAGTGGGATTTTCTTTTAAGCGGACTTGTTTTTTACAGTCGGTATGAAGCAGAAATAATGCTCTTCAAAAATACTTACAAACAAAATGTGAGGAAACAGTCAAGTTTTTTATTTATTTTATATGTGGTGGTGGTGTATTTTAAATGTTTTGTTGTTGTTCGGTTGCTCAGTCATGTCTGACTCTGCAGCCCCATGGACTGCAGTACAACAGGCTTCCCTGTCCCTCACAGTCTTCTAGAGTTTGCCAAGTTCATGTCCACTGAATCGGTGATGCCATCCAACCGTTTCATCCTCTGTCACCCTCTTTAATTTTAATATATATTCAGAAAATTAAACATTTCTAAACCACCAGCTTGTGAACATTGACAGGTGTAGTTTACCTTTGAAATTCAGAACAGAATCCTCTCTGCTCCCTCGTCCCAACAAACACAGATGCTTTGGGAACCTTACTGTTGTGTTAAAAAAAAAAAAATCGAAAAGGCACTAGAGAGCTTTTGCTCATTTAAGCCCTGTGAGTGTAACTAGAGATATGTGTGACAGCTGTGACTGACCTGAGCTCTCTACACTTTCTTCCACTCTGCTTTCAATTCTGGCCATCTTTATTGTAACAGGTATCCATTCTCTTATATTACACTCATAGACATATTTTGCTTCAGCACTAATCAGGGAGTTCCTAAGGGAAAGATAGCTGGTCTTCATTTCTGTAGCTTCCATATACCTGGGAAAGAACTCAGATTTTTTTTTTTTAATGAAAATTGAATTTGATAAGCACATTAAGTGATCAGTAGGAAATAGTGTGTGAAGAAGAGACATAATGTCATTGAAAGCTTGGGGAGTTTCACATTGCAGTATGTGTTTCCTGTGGCTCTAATTCTAAAGAGATCGTGAAGAATGACTTTATCCTCATGGGTTCTCTCAATTTGGGTAAGTAGTACCCAAACTACTGCTTACTTACTTGGGTAAGTACCTGCACTCTTAGAGCACTCGGAGTTTCTTTTCTGTACTCAGGCAAATCAGCTGGTGTGTGAAGGAACCACATCCAGAATCCAAGGCCACCCTTCCCCTCCTCTATATCCTGTCCCCTCCTTGCTTCTCTTTATTTCCTTTTACTCATATTCTTGATTAAGACAAAATCAAATTCAGCCAGTCCGTTAATTTTACAGATGAGTTTGAGTTAGCATAGAGGAAGACAAAAAAGATTGACCTGATGCAAAGTTTCAATGATGTGCACATGTGAGGTTTAATTGAGGTTATCTTAAATTTTATGAGGACCTCCCTGGTGGCTCAGTGGTAAAGGATCTGCCTGTCAGTTCAGGAGACTTGGGTTCTATCCCTGGGTTGAGAAGATCCTTTGGAGAAGGAAATGGCAACCCACACTGGTATTCTTGCCTGGGAAGCTCCATGGACAGAGGAGCCTGACAGGTTACAGTCCACGGGGGTCACAGAGAGCCGGACACAACTGAGTGACTAAACAATTTTTATGATGGTGTTTGTATTAGCCCACCTGGGCTCCCATAATAAAATACCACACTATGACTTAAACTACAACAGAGGTTTATTTGCTGCCAGTCTGGAGGCTGGAAGTTCAAGAGGTTTCTCTTGAGGCTTTGGTTTGCAGGTGGCTGTCTTTTCCCTGTGTCTGTCCTTTACGTGACTTTGTGTCCTGATCTCTTCTTACAAGGCACCATTCCTATTGGATCAGGGCTCAATCTTATGACCTCATTTAACCTTAATTATTTTCCTAAAAACCCCATTTCCAAATATAGTCGAATTTAGGGGTTAGGGCTTCAACATAAGTCAGCGGAGTAACTGAGAGCTAAGATCCATCTGATTGAATTTTTTATTTGGAAAAAGAAAAAAGTGTTTTTAAGGTAAGAAAGCATTTTTAATTGACAGCAGAAGTAAATGTTTGTGAAGTTTCCTATGATAAGCCACGCCTGGTTTTATTTGAATTGTATTGAAAACACAGAATTCAGCTAATGTTATTTAAAGGCATTAAATATAACTTAATTCCTAAAATGTAATTTTATTCTTCACCACAAAGTTAACCCTTTTGATGACTGGTCATTGGACATTTTAATAGTAAATATGTTCTTGCCCTCTTTTTTTACATGGCAGCATGGTGGAATCTATGTAAAAAGAAGTGCCAAGTTCAATGAAAATCAGATGAGGAAAAAGCTTCAGCGCTACATCAACGCAGGAACGCCAGTAAGATTACACTCATTTTTTTTTTTTTTCTTATCAGCTCTCAATTTGTAATTTAAGGATTAAAGTCGCATTTAAGAATTGTTTTGAAAATCTATTATCCCATGTGTAATAAATAATTCAGAGTTTTTGAGGCAGCAGAAAACCTTCTAGTAAGCAGTTATTTTTGGCCATCAGAAAGGTTGCTGCAGGTGATTCGATCCTTTCCGGGTAGTTGTCAGTATTGACCTTAAAGAGGAGTAAGGAGAGCATTTGATGTCTTTAGTCTATAAATAGAAGCAGAAGTGCCCTTGTAGCGTGACACTTGAGCCACTTACGACCTCCTCTGACTCTTCTTCAGCCTCAGGTGGAGTTTTAGAAGAAAGACTGTTTTCTGTCAGTATGAATTTGGATTTCTTGTATCTACTGAGTAATTTGAAAAGTCAGAAAAAGTATGAATATCTGCAAATGAAGAATCATTGCATGTAAACATTATTTTATGAAACCTTGTTGCCCACAGAAGAAGCCTCAGCATTCTTGCAGAATGCTCATTGCTCCCCTGTGGCTCTCCACTCCCTCTGAGGGCAGGGCCGCAGGGGAGCCGTGCCTCCGTGAGCCTCGTACCCTGGAGCCCTGCGTGGTTGTCTGTCCTGGTGCTCAGAAACGTAGCTCCCAGGTTCAAGTTCTCTCCTTTTGTCCTTCCTCATTGCCTCTCTGCTGCTCCTCCCCCTAGCTGTCCTCTCTTTCCACTTCCCTCTTCTCTCTGGCTCATGGTGCCTCCTTTCCCTGTGTGCTAGGTGATCTTTGTTTGCTCATGATTGTATTTGGAAAAATTATTTGCAGAAATCAGCTTGAGCATAAAATGAAGCCCCATCCTGGAGGCGCCTCTCCCTGGGCCCACCCGAGCCCAGTCCTGAGCTTGAGGCTACCTGGACCACCCGAGCCGTGCAGTGAGACAAGACCTTCGGAGACCTGCGTGACTACCTGGCTTGCTTTTACCCCAGGAGTGTGGCCCTTTTGGTGTTCCCTTCACTTCTGTTTCACTCTTACTGTTTCTAACAGAAGATCTGTGGCCTTATGTTTTTGTTCCCTCACTTTTTGAATCTCTTAGAGCTGAATTATTCTCTGGGCTTACTTCTGCTTTTCTGTGTTTGCTTTAGTTTTGATCTTACATCTTGTCAGCTCTTGGATGCTCTTAGGATGATGTTACATCCAACTTTCTAAATTGATTTCAATAGGAAAGTCAGTGCAAAGAACCTGCCGTGTGCTGTGC
Source organism: Neotragus moschatus (assembly GCA_006410615.1). Lineage (NCBI taxonomy): Eukaryota > Metazoa > Chordata > Mammalia > Artiodactyla > Bovidae > Neotragus > Neotragus moschatus. The sequence continues at coordinate 19,495 of SJYA01003011.1, read as the reverse complement.
TTAGTCGCTCAGTTGTATCTGACTCTTTGCAACCCCATGGCCTGCAACCTGCCAGGCTCCTCTGTTCTTGGGGATTCTTTAGGCAAGAATACTAGAATGGGTTGCCATGCCCTCCTGCAGGGAATCTTCCCAACCCAGGGATCGAACTCAGGTTTGCCTGCATTGCAGGTGATTTCTTTACCAAGAGTCAGCAGGAAAGCCCAAGAATACTGGAATGGGTAGCCTATCGCTTCTCCAGGGAATCTTCCCAACCCAGGAATTGAACCAGGGTTTCCTGCATTGCAGGTGGATTTTTTACCAGTTGAGCTACGAGGGGAGCCCTCAAATAACCTAGTCTTTCACTTTGGGCTCCCAGAGAGCATTTCTGTTTTTCAGGGGCAGGAGTCTAGTGTTTTGGTGGTCACGCAGTGATGCTGAGTGATGGGTGCCAGGCTCGTGAGGCAGCACAAGTGGCTGTCACTTCGGGTCACTGCGGGGATGAGGCCACTTTCGTAGAATCTGGGTGGTCGCTTCACTGTTTAAGTGCTGTGAAACAGATACATGTTTCTCAGACTCTCCATTAGGCTCTTTTGTTTCTGAAAGTTAATCACATAATTGGCAAGGTAGAATATATTTATAAAGTCAACTTCCATGTGACTTAATATTCCTCACTAAAAATCAGTGATTAATGATTAAATCAGCTCTTATTCACCAGTAGTATTATTTGAGAAAGCTTTCCAGGCGATGCTAGTGGTAAAGAACCTGCTTGCCAGTGCAGAAGACATAAAAGACATGAGTTCAATCCCTGGGTCGAGAAGACTCCCTGGAACAGGAAATGGCAACCCACTTTGGTGTTCTTGCCTGGAGAATCCCACAGACAAAGGAGCCTGGAGGGCTATAATCCATGGGGTCGCAAAGAGTCAGACACCATTTAGCACACATGCACATTATTTGAGAGACTACAGGATTTTTTTTCCAGAAATTACTAAGAAATACATCTTCTGAATAAACATTGCTATGTGAATCTTTTGAAATATAAATATCTATTACCTTTTATATTATGGAGATTTATATATTTATATATGGTTTCCATCAGATGAGGTGTACTTAGGGACCCTGACATCTAAAATTTACACCTTTTCAAAAATGATTTTGCAGAATCTTAGTGGGAGGAACCTCTTTCATTAATGAATTGAGGCTTTGTATGAGTCAGCATTTCATGGCAAGCTTTTAAATTAGTGAATATTAGCATGTAATTAGAAATGTTTTTAGATTATTAATGACTGACATCTGAATAAATGTAGGACTGCATTTCAAATATATTCTATGCTATGTCATGACTTAATTGAATTTGTGCATTTTGATTGTTCTGCTTGAAATAAAGGTCGTAGGTAATTGAATTTTTTTTCACCACCATGGGAAATATTCTTAGGATTAACAGGGTTATCATTGGTAAGTTAACAGCAACAACAAAAACACATAAAACAAACCAAATCTGCTTTATGTCTTCACAGATGTATCTTGTGATTTTTCCGGAGGGAACAAGATATAATCCAGAACTAACAAAAGTCATTTCAGCTAGTCAAGCATTTGCTGCTCAAGAAGGTAAGTAAAAAATTAACTACATTTGAAACTGTTATTTTTAAATGTGTCTAAGAGTAAATTTAAGTGCTTGCTGTATATGTGTTCTGGTACCGTAGATTCAGGTAGAATCTATCCAGGGACATGATTATTTGGATGGAACCTTTGTTTGCAGTGTGGCTTCTCTGTGATGGACAGAGGTTCTGTTCTGTAGGTTGACAGACCTAGACTGGAATCCCAATTCTGACATTTATTAGACGTATGGGCGCAAGCTGCCTGATGTTACTGAGCATCAATTGGCCCACCTCTTAAAAAACATGTAGCCAGCCTGCCAGATCTGTGGATTCTACATCCAAGGATTCAGTCAACCACAGGTGGAAAATATTTTTTAAAAATGTTCTCAGAAAGTTACAAAAAGCAAAATTTGAAATTGCCATGCTGGCAACTATTTACATAGCATTTGCATTGTATCAGTTATTATAAGTGGTCTAGAGTTGATTTAAAGCATATGGAGGTTGTGCATAGGTTATATGCAAGCACTCGGCCATATTTACATAAGGGCCTTGAGCATCTGGGGATTTTGGTATCCAGGGAGTGGATGGGGATACTGGGGTGAGGGGGTTATGCTTGTTCCCATCAGTTCAGTTCAGTTGCTCAGTCGTGTCCAACTCCTTGCGACCTCATGAAATGCAGCACGCCAGGCCTCCCTGTCCATCACCAGCTCCTGGAGTTCACCCAAACTCATGTTTATCGAGTCAGTGATGCCATCCAGCTGTCTCATCCTCTGTCGTCCCCTTCTCCTCCTGTCCCCAATCCCTCCCAGCATCAAGGTCTTTTCCAATGAGTCAACTCTGCATGAGGTGGCCAAAGTATTGGAGTTTCAGCTTTAGCATCAGTCCTTCCAAAGAACACCCAGGACTGATCTCGTTTAGAATGGACTGTTTGGATCTCCTTGCAGTCCAAGGGACTCTCAAGAGTCTTCTCCAACACCACAGTTCAAAAGCATCAATTCTTCGGCGCTCAGCTTTCTTCACAGTCCAACTTTCACATCCATACATGACCACTGGAAAAACCATAGCCTTGACTTGATGGACCTTTGTTGGCAAAGTAATGTCTCTGCTATTGAATATGCTGTCTAGGTTGGTCATAACTTTGCTTCCAAGGAGTAAGTGTCTTTTAATTTTATGGCTGCAGTCACTATCTGCAGTGATTTTGGAGCCCCCCAAAATAAAGTCTGATACTGTTTCCGTTGTTTCTGCATCTATTTGCCATGAAGTGATGGGACGAGAAGCCATGATCCTAGTTTTCTGAATGTTGGGTATATCTAAATCTGTGTAAGGATTAAAGATATGTGAAGCTCCTAATGGAGAATGTTACACAGTTAGTCTACAGTACTTAAAGCTATTGATGTCCCCAGTAACAAGGATGTTCTTAGCATCCATCTTTTAGGGACCTGGATAGCTGATATACCAGTCGGTGTACAGTTTCGCCAGGTGGGCCGTGCTCCCAGAGGTGTCTGGGAGGCTGGCTGGATCACGTGCGGTCTGTCTGAGTGGGTGCATTGTCGCAGCACTGGCCGGGGCCTCTGCGGTGCTTCTGAGGATCTGCTGTGTGTCTCTGCTCTGACCCCTATACAGTGAGCTGTTGAAATGGGCTGGTGCATCAGAGAGAGTGTTTGCTTCTAGTGAATTTTGGTTATTCGATCTTGCTTGGAGGTGGGATCCTCGGTTCTGTNTCAGATGCCATGATCTTCGTTTTCTGAATGTTGAGCTTTAAGCCAACTTTTTCACTCTCCTCTTTCACTTTCATCAAGAGGCTTTTTAGTTTCTCTTCACTTTCTGCCATTGATCCTAAAAAGAGAGGTTAGGAAAGGAGGAAGGTGGATATTGAGGGATGAATAGATTCTGGGGAAATGCTATGGCTTCCCATCTTTGCCTCAGGATTTACTTGTCCCAGTGACCCTCAGTCTGGCCTCCCCTCATTTATGTGCTGAGTATCATCAAAAAGATACTGTGAAATGAACTTAGAGATTTTCTAGTTCAACATCCGCTTGTGTAGGCTGAGACCTATAGAACTGAGACCATGGGAAAACATGGAAAAGTTGTATGTAAGATCACACAGTTAGTCAACATAACCAAGCTAGAACCTGGCTCAGCTATGCTTGGTCCACCATGCTACATCTGTTTCAGTGTTATTTCCAATGGAATGGACAATCCACTGGGTCCCTCCAATAGGAGAACCGCAGAACTCTACTTCTCACTTTCTCCTCTTCTTCTTCCTCTTGTACTTCTTCCATCTTTATTTTCTACTTTTACCAAAGTTAAACATGTCTAGAACTTGAAGAGTCAACCAATGCTACACAAGGTTGGTTATAAACCACAGCTGCCGCTGCTGCTGCTGCTAAGTCACTTAAGTCGTGTCCGACTCTGTGTGACCCCACAGATGGCAGCCCACCAGGCTCCCCCATCCCTGGGACTCTCCAGGCAAGAACACTGGAGTGGGTTGCCATTTCCTTCTCCAATGCATGAAAGTGAAAAGTGAAAGTGAAGTCGCTCAGTCGTGTCTGACTCCCAGCGACTCCATGGACTGCAGCCCACCAGGCTCCTCCATCCATGGGATTTTCGAGCAGCTCCCTACTTTCCTTTACTCCATTCTTCTTTCTATACAGAAACCACTTCCTGTTTTAGCTGATTATTTTGGTATTATTATTTAGTTCTCTCAGAACCAAATTACTTCTTTTTTCCCCAATTTTGGGCATCATCTGTTGACTTCCCTTTTGAAAGATGAGGTTCAGTACTCTTTCTCCTCGCTGCTTCTCACCATACATTCACACTCTTCTTCTTCCCTATCTTCCCAATACACTGGACTTTTTGTTATATCAATATACCATAATTGCTTCATTATAACTCGAGCTATAAAATGTGGCAATCAAGAGCATAGAATCTGGAGCCAAATGCCTGTGTTCAAAATCCACCTTATATCATTTATTAGCTGTGTGACCTTGGACAAGTGACCAAATTCTGTGTGCTGGAGTTGCCTTTGCTGAACAACGGGGAAATATCAATGCTGGTACTCAGTTCACAAGGTTGATATGAGAATTAAGTGAATTAACGTAGACAGTTTTTAAAATCATGATTGCACTTGAAAGTAATATGTAAATATTTTCATCAGAACTGAGCCTTGTAACCCATGATTACTTTTTTCCCTGCAAATTGTTTCCTCTATAGTTAATATTCGTCTGTTTTCCTATGAGTAATTTAACCCCAGATCTTCAAAGCTGTCTACTTCGTCCCTTAAGGTGTTCAGATGCATCTCGTGGGCTGTTGATTTCATCATCCTTAGAAGTCTTCCTGGGAATTCTGGTATTACTCCAATATGGGCTGGTCACTTTCCATGCCTGTTTCACAGCTGTCATGTTGGGATGCCATTTCACTTCTGTCCTGAGGATTCTTTCAGCTTCTGTCAGGGCGGACTGCTTGTTTTCTGTATGCCATGTCTTTTAACTTTCTCTACAAGAAGAGGACATATGAGAAACCTTAGGAGCATTTATGTCATGTATGCTAAGTTGCTTCAGTCATGTCCAACTCTGTATGACCCTGTGGACTGCAGCCTACCAGACTCCTCTGTCCGTGAGATTCTCCAGGCAAGAATACTGGAGTGGGTTGCCATTTCCTTCTCCAGGGGATCTTCCTGACCCAGGAATGGAACCTGTCTCTCTTATGTCTCCTGCATTGGCAGGCAGGTTCTTTACCACTGACACCACCTGGGAAGTCATTCATGTCATAAAATGTTTTAATTATAATCTCATTCTTGATAGATAGTTTGGTACACTTAGAGTCTGTGTTGAAAATAAGTTCCATCCAGAATTTTGAAGACATTCCTTAATTGCTTTCTAAGTGTTACTTTTGAGAAATCAAAGTCTTCTGATTCTCATAGTTTTGTGTATGTGCGAGATCTACTTATTTTGTCTAGAATCTCATAGGATTCCCCCCCCCCCNCCAACTCCTAGGAAATAGGAAGGGAAAGGAGCAAATTCTTAACACTCACGGGAGCACTAATGAACGTGTTGAATTCGTCTATATAAATGGTAGTATTTTCCCACTTAAAGAAGCTTTTAAAAGTGTATGTGTGTGTAAATAATTGTCCTTTCATACCAAGACTTGTGTGTGTTATTCATATGCAGTTTACATGGGTGTCCATAGCTGCATTACTCAGAATAGCCAAAGGGTGGAAACAGGCCAGACGCATGTCAGTGGGTTAGCAGTCTGGTATATCCAGGCAACAGAACATTATTCAGCCATAACAAGTAGTAAAGTACTGATGTACACGCCAGATACAACGGTCCACATGCTTTGATCTCGTGTATATGATTTGTCCATAATTGGGACATTCACAGAGACTGAAAGCAGCTTTGTGGTAATGGGGAGTGGAGTGGAGGAGGAGGGTGTCTTCCTGGTTCCTGGCCGTGTCTGCCAGGTGAAAGGTCTTTGGAGTACTGAAAACGGTCTGGGGTTTGATAGTGGTGATGGTTCTATAGTCTTTTGAATAAACTAAAATCAACAGTTGTATACTTTACAGTGGTGATTTTTATGGTCTGTGAATTAGATTTCAGATTTTTTTTAAAGTTTACTGAGAAACTAGATTCTTTAGTTACCCTAAAAGTATCGAGTCAGTATTTCACATTTATATGGATCACAGCAGCTCTCAGTTCAAATGTTGTACACAGTGGGGGTTGTTTGGGTAGTTGCACTTTATTTGAGTAGACATAGAACTACAAGAATCTTGGACTTGGAGTCAAGAATTAGGAATTTTACTCCTCAATCTTGAGTAACCACGGGCAAGGTGCTACCACTTTTATTCTGTCGCCAGAAATGAGGATTGTATGTTTGCTCTTGTGTGAGTTTTCCAAATTGGAGGGTTTCTGAGAGGCATAAGCTTTTTGAGGGCAGGTTTTCCAACAGCTTCCTGCACGGTCTTGTACATGTAAGTATGTGGTAAGTGCATTAAATGAATGTTGGTTAAACTGAGAAAGGCATGTGAAAGTGCGGTCTAAACTTTCCTATANACAAGAATCTTGGACTTGGAGTCAAGAATTAGGAATTTTACTCCTGAATCTTGAGTGACCATGGGCAAGGTGCTACCACTTTTATTCTGTCGCCAGAAATGAGGATTGTATGTTTGCTCTTGTCTGAGTTTTCCAAATTGGAGGGTTTCTGAGAGGTATAAGCTTTTTGAGGGCAGGTTTTCCAACAGCTTCCTGCACGGTCTTGTACATGTAAGTATGTGGTAAGTGCATTAAATGAATGTTGGTTAAACTGAGAAAGGCATGTGAAAGTGCGGTCTAAACTTTCCTATAAAAATAGTTTAGAAATTACAGTCTCTTGCCAAGGGCTTTTGTNAAAAGAATCTTGGACTTGGAGTCAAGAATTAGGAATTTTACTCCTCAATCTTGAGTAACCACGGGCAAGGTGCTACCACTTTTATTCTGTCGCCAGAAATGAGGATTGTATGTTTGCTCTTGTGTGAGTTTTCCAAATTGGAGGGTTTCTGAGAGGCATAAGCTTTTTGAGGGCAGGTTTTCCAACAGCTTCCTGCACGGTCTTGTACATGTGAGTGTGTGGTAAGTGCATTAAATGAATGTTGGTTTAAACTGAGAAAGGCATATGAAAGTGCGGTCTAAACTTTCCTATAAAAATAGTTTAGAAATTACAGTCTCTTGCCAAGGGCTTTTGTAACTAATACACAGCCACGCTGACTCAACTTCTCTTCTAGGCCTTCCAGTATTAAAACATGTGCTGACACCAAGAATAAAGNTTAAACTGAGAAAGGCATATGAAAGTGCGGTCTAAACTTTCCTATAAAAATAGTTTAGAAATTACAGTCTCTTGCCAAGGGCTTTTGTAACTAATACACAGCCACGCTGACTCAACTTCTCTTCTAGGCCTTCCAGTATTAAAACATGTGCTGACACCAAGAATAAAGGCAACTCATGTTGCTTTTGATTCTATGAAGGATTATTTGGATGCCGTTTATGATGTTACAGTGGCTTTTGAAGGGTCTGTGGATGATAAAGGGCAGCGGAAGGAAGCGCCATCCATGGCTGGTAAGTTTGTTTTCCAGTAAGTCCTTTATGTTTATGACTGTGGGATATATTTTTTAAAGGGTAAGTGTGTTCTATTATGTTACATTGATACATTTTCAAAATATGTACTCTTGATATATTTTTTTATTAATCTGTAACAACAGTAATTTCGTTAGCTCTGCTTGGCTGTCCCATTAGTCCTTTAGATTTGCCCAGTATCGTTAATGCGGCCTCTTTCTGCCCAAGGTTCATGCACACAAATGGAAAAGCTCCATAAAGCAAAGGAAGGAGAGACCAGGGAAAATGCTAAGCTAGCAACACTGAGTTGTGCCCTCGGTCAGTGTTCTCTTTATGTGTGTTTTTCATGCAACGTTTGTGAACTCTCTGGTATAACAGACAAGAGGAAGGACCGTCACGCATGACTTTTTCTTTTTTCAACCATGGGCTCAAGTATTAAGGACCTGTGGGCCAGGATTTTAAGTGGGCAGCATGTTTTAGTTCAATATAAGTGCACTCTTGAGTGCTGGAGACCTCTGGATGTGGGGCTGGGCAGCAGGAAGCATTTGGAGTTTTCCATCCATTCTTCAAGGTATATCGGCCTAGTATTTCCCCTCGGCAGCTGCTGGATGTGGAACCGGCTTGTCTAGCGCGTCTCAGCAGGATCTCTTGAAGGCGAATGTTCAGAAGGAAGAGTGACTCCCAGAGGAAGGAGGGGAAAGTGGAAAGGGGGGTGAGCACAATGCGGCTGAATGGTGGGAAGAGGCCTGCGGTGGAGGAAGGCCACCCGGAGGGACCCCATCTGCTGACTGACGGCTCTCCTGACTCACTGTCACCGCAGAGCAAAGTGGGAGCTGCGGGCTTGTCTCTACCAGACCCTGTCCACCTGCCCTCCCCTCCACCGGTACCACTTGTCTTCATCGCTTGTCTATTGTAGGTACAAATTTAATTTACAAATAAAAGACAACATACAATACTTTTACTCTTTTTGAACCATTGAAAGAGTCCTTGACCAAGTTTTACATTTGAAGATGAACATACATGTAGTCATTCAACGTGTTGCCAAGAGTTTATCAAGCATTCTTTAGAAAACAAGGCTGAATATATTTTTTTGTTTATGGAAACCAGATGTAATTCCCATAATAACCTTTTTAGAAGGCTGCTTTTATTAAGTCGAAGACCCATGGTAAGAACCCGTGGGGTGGGCAGCATCCCCAGGGTGCTGCTGGCTGGGGCCTCGGTGCCCAGCCCCAAGCTCCTTCACGTCGTCACCGCCTGCTCGGGGTCCTTGGGGCTGCTGGTTTCCTGCCCATCACAGAGACCCTCCCACTCCGCCTGCGCTGGCTTCTGAGATGGGGGGCAGGGTGTAGGCCGGGCCACCTTCTTGCTGTCTCCTCATCCGAGCTGTGACCTTGTCCCTGACGAAGGCACCCCTTCGTAGCTCGCAGAGCTTTTGCACTCCCAGGGCACAGTGTGTGTAGAAGGCAGTGCTTGGTGTTGGTTACTTCCATCTCCTCACAGTTAGGCCAGAAGTTCCTTTTGAGAGCACACGTCTTAGGGCTGGGTTTCCCAGGCCTGGCCCTTCCTCCCACTGCTTTGCTTGTTCAGCACCTTAGCTGGCTTTGGGTCGTCTGGACACAGGGCCTCTAGTTTTGAAAAGATTGGCTTTTCTCTTACATTCAGAAGCCACGTACAAAAAAATTATTTCAGTCAATTAAGAATAAATATTTCTTCAAGCAAAAGCACACAAGAGTAAAACCAGAAGACTGACGACAAAGGGACTGCAGGGAAAAAAAAGCTAATTTCCTTAATGTACAAAATGTACTTATAAATTGATATGATCAGTCACTCAGTAGAAAAATGAGTAAAAGATAAGAACTGCCAGTTCACAGAAAAAAATGTTCATAATAAGAAAAAATAAAAAACCATTTTTTGCTATCAAACTGGCAGAAACCCCAAATAACAGGTTAGATCACATGCCTGTGGGTGAGTAAAGTGTCCCAGGGATTTTTGCACTTTGTTGGTGGGAGTGCAGCAATTTTTTCTATAAAATTGCCAGATGGTTCATTGATGTGCCATAGGCCAGTGTGGCTCCCAGCCCTGCAAGGGAATTGCTTCCATCCGAGTTCCCTGGGGTGCCTCAGCCTGGCTGCTCACAGGCTGTCCTGAGAGGGGGCGGGGCTGAGTGTCCGTGACCCTGCCAGGACCTCCCTTGTGACCCTAGTCTGGCAGCCGGGGCCTCCCAGCAGAGCGGGAGGCAGCAGGCAGTGAGCCGTGTCCTTCCCTTTTCATGGTCCATCCGCTCAGGGCCCATCAGGGGGTCCTCCTGCGCTTGCCTGCTTTTTCCAGCAGTATCCAAGTGCTTCTGTGGACAGAGTCCATTGGGCAAAAGTGAGACAGGGCCACTTGAATGTAATTGATTTATAACTCCTGTTTGTAAAATGAGTGTTACACTGGAAGAAATTGTGAGCTAAAGGACAACAATTGATATACTGTTTAAGTATTTTATATAGTTCTCAGGTAACTTTTTTCTCTTAATATTTTCTTATATGAAAATAAGACATACTTGAAGGGGGAAATTACAGGTAACTCAGAAGAAGGGAAAAAACTCTACAAACTGACCTGTTCAAATACAACCCCAGATAACACCTCAGATATTTTTCTCAAAGTCTTTTGTAATGTCTGTATGTGGTGTGTATATCTGACTGTATGTATTTATATAGACACATATATATATATGTGTGTGTGTGGTTCTTTTTTTTTTTTGGCTTAAGAATGTCATGAACATCTTTACATGTCATTATATACACTTAACATGATTTTTTTAAAGGCTACATAGTGTTCATTGGTGTGCACATATAACCGTTTACCTACTCCGTTTTTGGTTGGGTTCAGGTCGCATTGTTCTGCTCTTGGTTTTACCCAGAGGGCCGGGGGCGGGTTATGAGCCAGGCAGGGCGCAGAGCGGGAGGCAGGCTCCCCGGGCCCCTGGGTTGCGCCCCGCCCCACTCACCCGGCTCCACAGGCACAGAGCAGTGCGACTCGGTTGCTCCGGAGACTCGGCCTTGTGACCTGTCTAGAGCCTTGGAAGACTTCCTGTGCGGCCCTGGAATACAGTATACTCTAGGGACCTGCTGGGAACGCTGTAGTCAGAAAAAAATCACACCTTAATTAGAATGGTTTTCCCTACATTCCCTAAGTATTATGGGATAATTTTTGCTCATGCCCTGTGAAATGTGCCCCAACTAAAATAGTTTTTACTAAAGTAGACATAGGAGCTTATGAAATACTGAAGAAAGTATTTCCGTCACTCATTTCTTGTCTCTGGTGGGAGTACCTCCTGGATGTCGCTGGCGCTGATCTGAGCTTGTACGGTCTGTATCTGGATTCCTGACCACAGGGACTTGGCTTGACTCCACTGCTGGCCTTGCTTCCTTCACCCCACAAAGGAATGCTAGTCCTGGCCTGCAGAGGTGCATGAGGGTCAAGTGAACTGACACACACAAACGTGTGTTGTAAATACCAAAGCACTGTGTACATTGTTAGGTTTTCCTGGTGGCTCAGACGGTTAAGAATCTGTCTGCAGCGCGGGAGACCTGGGTTGGGAATATCCCCTGGAGAAGGGAATGGCAACCCACTTCAAAATACTTGCCTGAAGAATTCCATGGACAGAGGAGCCTGGCAGGCTACGGTCCACAGGGTCCAAGAGTCGGACATGACTGAGCGACTTTCACATGTACCTTCTAGATGAGAAAAAGCCAAAAGCATCCAAGGGACCTTTAGGGTCCTTTGTCATACTGGCATCTTTAAGGATGGGTGACACATTCCAAACATTTGAGTTCACACACATTCGTTTCTGACCCCAAAAGTGCAGCTGGTTTCGTGTCCTTGCAGATTGTGTATATCTGTGCCCCGGGACTCGGGGGATATCCAGGGTAAATGCAGTTTCAACCGGATACCCACTTAATTAAAGGCAGGAACTGTTAGGGACAAGTGTAGATGATCCAGTGAAGGCAGGAAAGTTGGTGCCAGCTCCTGCATTTTTACATATCAGAAATAGAAATAGGGTGAGGTGAGGAGCCACATGCAGCCAGCAATTCCAATGACTGACACTCCACACATGTGTGCTGGGTCCTGTCCTTCCCCATCACCCTCACGACAGCCCCCCGGGCTGGGCCTGCTACTGTCACGTTTTGTGGACAGACACACGTGGAAAGGTGTGCAGAGAGGCTGCGCGCTGAGCGGTGCTCAGGCTGGTGAGGGGTCAGAGCCCAGGCCGCCTGACTCGCTGTCTGTGCTCTTCACCCGTGCACAGTTCTGCTTCTGAAAGCACTTCCTACGCTGGTCTCAAAGATTGAAAGAAATCGGAACTTGAGGAAAAGAAAGAGAAAAATATTGTAAAAGTGCAATCTTCCTGTGTCAGTGTTTTGCACATTTATCATCAAAGCTAGTTCACTTCTAAGAGTATATAAACAATAAGATAATTGTTGATGACTGAAATGTGTTACTGAGGCTTGACACCAGAAATGGAGGAAAACAGTTAAGAGAATTCACAAGAAGGGCTGAGTGCAGGGTCCAGAGGTAGAGCCTTTAAGGATCAGCTTCCTGTCTTGCTCCAGCTTCACAACACACCAGCCACTGTTGCCTGAACACACCTGTGAGCACATTCCAACTTGAGATAAACGGTCTTGTCCCCCTACTTGCATGCCCACCCAGGGAACATAGTTGTCTCTTAAATCTCTTAGCAATATTTCCTTCTCCAGGAATTTAAATATGCTAGCATGGTCATATCTTCACAGAAAGTCACATCCAAAAAAGGAAATTTCCGGGCTCAAAGTCCTTTTTTATCTTGGAATAAATCCTGACCTCATCCCTTGTGCAACCTGGGCTGAAAAAAAAAAGACTGTTTGCTAATTTTTAGGTTAGCATTTTTTAGGAACTAGCTGTTAAAGGGCCCAGAGCTATTCCACGAAAAGAAATTTGGTTCCCAGAACAACTGGAATATGTTAAAATAAGGCAAGGATCAGGGAAGCAAGGCGCAGCAGTGAGTAGACACCACTGGCAACTCATGGAGTTGGGGGTGGGTGGAGGCCTGTGGAGCCATGGCAGAGCCACGGCTCAGTGCTGGGGTCTGAGGGGTAGGGTGGCTCCATGTGCCCAGTGCTTTCCCAGGCACATCCATCCGGTCCCAGTGACCTGTGACAAGCACTCGGCCCCGTGAAGGCGACTGGTGGGGCTGAGGGTGGTTGGCATACGGGGATCCCTTTAGAGGGTGAGTGCATACTTCTGGTTAGAGGCTAGCCTCCTGACCTGGGCTGCCTGTACAATTTGTAACAGTTGTTGTATGAGAAGTACCATCTGGTTGATTTAACTCATGACCTAGGGAACTTTGGGAGACTTGGAAATTATACTGCTTCAGCTTGAAACCCCAGACCACCAATTTGTAATCTTTTTTGTGTGTGTCTTTGCTAAAGAAAGACTCTGAACTTTGTTTTAAAACTTCTTTAAACCTCATTTTTGTTGGTATTTTATATAACTGAATTCTAAACTAATAAAAATGAAATATTTTTGTTTCTTATAGAATTTCTCTGCAAAGAATGTCCAAAAATTCACATTCACATTGCTCGTATAGACAAAAAAAATATCCCAGAAGAACAAGTATCCATGAAAAGATGGCTTCATGAGCGTTTTGAAATAAAAGATAAGTGAGTAATGATAGTTCTCACCCTTCAAATACGTTGGCTCAACTTGGTCACTATAGTAAACAATGTGAAATGAGTGTAAACAGATTATTGTCTTAAGAATGCTTTTAACATTACAATAAAAATTTAAGAAAAAAAAGAATGCTTTTAACAAACTCAAATCTCATTCCATGTTTAGTCTATTCATGTTTTAATCTTGACAGTTACAAGTCACTGTGAAAGATCTTGTTATGGGGGGCTGTCCATCATGATTTACCACATTTCAATAATTTGTGTAAGATGTCAAGTTTTTTTTTACAAAAAGAGACACAGAAAGCTTCGAATTGTGATGCTCCAGGCCTGGGGGAGGGTGTGCCGCCTGAGGGCCCGCGAGGTGTGGAGAATCCAGGTGGAGGATGGTGCCTCACAGGTATATGGAACTGACCCCAGGGCATTTGTTGGAAAAAGAAGGGGCAGTTGACATTTTCATGACCAAAGTGTCATTTTGCTGTTAGTGTTTGGAGGCTTAAACAGTTTCTGGGGTTGACATGGTGTTTCTCCTGCTAATAATGTGACTGGAGCAAATGCTGAGTGTTACTCTGAGTACCAGGTGGAGGCCTCTTGGGATCGGGGGGGAGCGTGTGAGGCTCCCTGTGATTTACACAAATTCCTAAAAGTAGAAGTTTTAGAATTTTGTTTTTAGGAAGATTAAAAACTGAGTTCTTACGCTTAGAGATGACATTTAGACATTGTTTCTTGGATGAAAACTTCAGGATATGTTGTTTACTGTTTGTTGTGCTATCAGTGGATATTTTTTCTGTTTTTTTAAAGCTGTGTTTTAAATATTGATACTTTTTCCCCTCTACTTGAAAAAAGTGGATCCCTGAGTTATAGGATGCACCATTAAAATGACTTTTTAATGTTTAGAAACTCCAATTAAAGCAACTCTTTGGATATTTCCTTATAAGGACTTATAACTTCTCTAACAGGCACCCAATAAATATTTGTTGGATTAAAATATTGAAATCACTAAATCTGAAAGTTAAAACAATTTTCTTTTTCATTCTGGCCATAGATTGCTTATAGAATTCTATGATTCACCGGACCCAGAAAGAAGAAACAAATTTCCTGGAGAAAGTGTTAATTCTAAGTTAAGTCTCAAGAAAACCTTACCATCATTCTTGATCTTAAGTGGTTTGACTGCTGGATTGCTTATGACTGAGGCCGGAAGGAAACTGTATGTGAAAACCTGGATTTATGGAACCTTGATTGGCTGCTTGTGGGTTAGTATTAAAGCATAAACGAGTAGCTGTCTCCAGGTGGTGGGACGTACTGCGCTGTTTATTGTTGGTGGCTGCAGGTTATATCCGATTGCTCCTGAATTTAATAAGAAGTGTAAATAAAGCCTTGTTGATTGAACATTGGATAAAATAGAATTTCTGACTAAAGCCAATATTCAGTTGATCTTGGGCAAACATACATGGTTTTGCAACTTTAGTCCAGAAGCTGTTGGAAAGAGAAAAGGTAAACAGAGTTTATATTATTCTTGGCATTTCCTATGAACTAATATCAACTGCAGAAGATTGTTAGGATTGTATAATTTGTTGTTGTGTTATATCAAATAGTGGCATTCATGAACATTAATTTGCTATATATTTTGCTGTATTCATTTTCAATCTTTTTAAGACTTGACTGGGCCAACTCTTATCACTAAAGTACTTAGTGTCTTGCAGCTGTGAAATATTTTGCCTTTTGTTTAATTTCTCCAAGTCAATGAAAGAAATAGTTAAGAATCAAGAAGGGCACAAGGAAAGGGCCGGGAAATGTTGGTGGGAAAAGCTCTGTGTTAGCACAGGCTTTTATTGTATTGTGTTGTTAGCTAATTTCACTTGATGTTTGCAAAGTAGTATTTCTAATATTTACTGAAACAGCTTCATTTGCACACTCTGTACTCTATACAAAAGAATAATGTAAAAAAAATCAGAAGTTAAAATTATGATCCACTTTCATTGTAGCAGAACTTTAAATTGCTCAGCTTTTTGAAGATTTAGGCTAAGCTCCTAGAACTTCATGACATTTGTGCCATAAGTACTTGAAAACCTTAAGATTTCCTGTTATTTTTTTATGTTGAAATAATCAGTGTGAACCTTTGTTAGGCCTGAGTCCACAGATATTTAAGATGGTGGGAGCTCTCAGACACCTGACTAGACTTACTAGCATGTGCCTTTTGCCTGTTACCCTTGGGTTCAGCGAAATGTCTAATCCCCAAATCATGTTTTTATATCATCATGGTCGGTTTCCGTTCTACTCGAGTTCCTTTCCTCCAGATCATCAGCAGAGGTGCTGCCCGCGACGGACACGGGGCCTCACCGGAAGCGCTGTGTCCTGACGCAGGCTTCAACCATTTAAGCTTTTGTGAGCCAGCCCACTGTTCGCGGCAAAGGCATTTTGTGTTGTTTCACGTCAAGAAGTCGCCTTCCTCAAGCCAGTAAATACAGACTTAATCCATCAGGACAGTGAATTTGTTTAGTTCCCATTAGTGTTAATGGGGCTGTATAATTCATCAGAGTCACCTGAAGAGTGATGTTTCAGGAACCACGTCACACAATTTTCAGTCCTGGAACAACAAACCCTCAAGAAGAGGACCTTTTAAAGTGTGATCTGCTCTACTTCTATGTTACAATTCAAGCTCGATTGCCTCTTAGTCCCTTAAAATACCCTTTTCTGTTTCCGAGTAATGAGTTTTTGCTGTAAAATTGTATCAGTGCCCCAGATGAAATACACCTCTTAAATCATGATAAACAAAATAGAAATGATAAGAGAAATTTTGTCTGATTTTCCAGAACCAGAGTAAGTTATTTCAAGAAACCCCTCTGAAGAGTTGGGTAGTATGAACTGGTTTGTGCATAGTTTAGTATGTGTATGTATATACATACACACATTGAGTGTGTAATGTGTGTGTACACATAGTCCCACAGGGTACCATCTGCCTCATTATAAATGAAGATGCAGGTAAAACTTCTGTTCTTATGCCACATTGCAGTTTTCTCTTACCCTCTAAAGCGCAATTATGTCAATGCCATGTCTTTGTTAAATACTCTTTTTCAACAGTGCTAAAGTTAGCAACTATTTCTGATTCGATCACAATAAATGTAAGTTGTGTAACTTATTTTGAATGTCATGGATATGCTCTAAATTTAAATTTTAAGAAGCAATACCACTGGAATTATGTTGAGTATAACTGATTTGAAGAAGGCCAAGTGAGCTGCACAAGATCACTGGAACAGCATGTTTCTTATAACTACCCTTATATTCTTCTCACAAAAGGTCTATAAAATGTTTAAAGTTTTTTATATCAAAATATTTTGAAAATTAGAAGCTTCTCTTTAACATGTATTGATATGACTTGAATTTCCTGAAATTAAGAACTCTATATACCAGTAAATCATTTCACATAATATCATTTAAGGTTTTGTTTATATTATTGTTGACTTACGGCTTAGTACTTGTTTTTTCCTTAAAAGACTGCAGTCAATGTGCATGCTTTTATCTTTTTCACAAAAGGGTGTGTTTGGATGAAAGTAAAAGAGATAATAAAATCTTTCACTGTCTCTGATGTCTGTGCTATTTAACATTTTGTGACCCAAAAATTCACCAACGGTCTCTCTTTACATAGGCCTCATGGCTGGCCCTGCATTCTGAAATAGTATTGAGCAATTTTTTTTAAGTATGTTAAAATCTTCAAAATTGTGATACAGTGTGTTAGTTTGATTATATAAGGTCATCCATATATTTTATAAGATTTATGAATGAATGTTAGTAGCTCAGTTGTGTCTCTTTTTGGCCCCATGGACTGTAGCCTGCCAGGCTGCTCTGTCCTTGGGATTCTCCAGGCAAGAATACTGGAGTAGGTTGCCATTGCCTTCTCCAAGGGATGTTCCCAACGCAGGCAGATTCTTTCCTGTCTGAACCACCAGGGAAGCTTATAAGAGGTATGGTGACTATTAATTGCTTGATAATTTTGAAATTACTAAGATACCACACTGAAACATGTCAGGTGCTTAAAATTAGCCATGTTGGTGAGTCAAGAACGAATCCAGCTGATCCTTACATCACACATACTGGTGACTTCTTTCATCTGTATCATTTCCATGTAATTTTTTTTTTTTTTCCATTTAGAGTGGTACAGTTCTCTTTTATATCCAGATTCAGTTCAGTTCAGTTCAATTGCTCAGTCATGTCCAACTCTTCAACCCCATGGACTGCAGTACCTCCAGGTACTCCCTGTCCATCACCAACACCCAGGACATACTCAGAACTCATGTCCATCGAGTTAGTGATGCCATCCAAACGTCTCATCTTATGTTGTCCCCTTCTCCTCCCTCCTTCAATCTTTCCCAGCATCAGGGTCTTTTCAGATGAGTCAGTTCTTCGCATCAGGTGGCCAAAGTATAGGAGTTTCAGCTTCAACATCAGTCCTTCCAATGAACACCCAGGACTGATCTCCTTTAGGGTGGACTGGTTGGATCTCCTTGCAGTCCAAGAGACTATCAAGAGTCTTCGCCACCACTACATTTCAAAAGCATCAATTCTCCCGGTGCTTAGCTTTCTTCACAGTCCAACTCCCAGATCCATACATGACCACTGGAAAAACCATAACCTTGACTAGACGGACCTTTGATTTCAAAGTAATGTCCAGGTTACATAAATTTTATTGTTTCTTTCATAATGTTATATGGTTTATACTTACCTTCACTGAATAAGTCCATGTCAGTAAAATCTGAATAAATTGACCATTAAAACTAAGAAATGTTGTATAACCTTTGCCCATGAAGCACAGGTACAAGGTAACTGCCAGATGTATAGCAGACTCACATTTGGGAAAAGGGAGAAACGTCTATCCTGGGATTTCATGTGTACAATTGCAAATGTATACAATAAAAATAAACTGTAATCCTAATAAGATTTGTTCTTCAAGTGTTAGCTTGAGGAAGAGGTTTTCTTGGCACATATTCCAGATACCACCTTGTAATAACTTACATATCTTTGCTTATAAGTAGGAATTTGAAGGAGGGGCAATCTCTATTATGAGTTACACTGACTTTTAAACTAAAGATTGGCTAACTTCGAATGTTACGTTATGATTTAGTATAACTGTCTTTATAAACACAGTAACTGAACGTAACACCTTACATAGGTAAAATCTCCATTGACTGAACCTAAAACTTTTTATTCGGATGTTTGGTGTGCCATTTGGCAATCACTTATCTGTGTCAGTTTAGAGTAGTTACAATGTCACATTAGCCCCAAGATTTCACTGATGTTTTTTCAAATTTGTGGGTAATTAAGTAAATTCATTACTTCTGCTAACTGGGGAAACATTCTGGGACTATTTATACATGAGGTCAAAGAGAGTTCAGTCACTCAGTCAGGTCCAACTCTGCGACCCCATGAACGGCAGCATGCCAGGCTTCCCTGTCCATCACCAACTCCCAGAGCTTGCTCAAACTCGTGTCCATTGAATCGGTGATGCCATCCAACCATCTCATCCTTTGTCATCCTCTTTTTCCTTCTGCCTTCAATCTTTCCCAACATCAAGGTATTTTTCAATGAGTCCTTCCCATCAGGTGGCCAACATATTGGAGCTTCAGTTTCAGCATCACTCCTTCCAATGAATATTCAGGACTGGTTTCCTTTAGGATGGACTGGTTGGATCTCCTTACAGTCCAAGAGACTCTTCAGGATCTTCTCCAACACCACAATCAAAAGCATCAATTCTTCAGCACTCAGCTTTCTTTATGGTCCAACTCTCACATCCATACGTGACCACTGGAAAAACCACAGCTTTGACTAGACGGACCTTTGTAGGCAAAATAATGTCTCTGCTNGGATGGACTGGTTGGATCTCCTTACAGTCCAAGAGACTCTTCAGGATCTTCTCCAACACCACAATCAAAAGCATCAATTCTTCAGCACTCAGCTTTCTTTATGGTCCAACTCTCACATCCATACGTGACCACTGGAAAAACCACAGCTTTGACTAGATGGACCTTTGTAGGCAAAATAATGTCTCTGCTTAATATGCTCTCTAGATTGGTCATAGCTTTTCTTCCAAGGAGCAATCGTCTTTTGATTTCATGGCTGCAGTCACCATCTGCAGTGATTTTGGAGCCCA
>SJYA01003009.1:0-10807 GCA_006410615.1 Neotragus moschatus | reverse complement strand
GAGATGGGCTTTGTGTGAGCAATAGTAACAGGAAGCAGTGTATGGCTTCCGAACCCAACGATAGTTCAGAACACCTCCTTTACGTAAGACACGCTCATCCTTGTCCCAAGGGCCATTATCACTCCCTTCAGGCTGGCGCGTCAAGGTCATCGTCTGGGACCTGAACCACGTACTCTGTTCTCATGATATTCCACGGGTAGAGAGACACCAAGTCAAAATGAAAAGAAACCTCCCACACACTCATACAAGCCACAGTAACAGAAAATAACAAGATCACCGCAATAAATGCTTGCTTTCAGAAAGAGGAGAGCTGTGAGGCACTCAGTTACTAAGAGTCCAGGGCAGTTTTAAACACTATGAGGAGACATCGCACGGGTGGAGAATGGTCCCCGGTTACCCCGGGTGCTTACCTTCAGGGGCTCAGGCTCCACCCTCGGGAGAGTCCTCACTCTTCCAGCTTCCACCTTCACCACAAAATGAAGATAAAATGCTGTCCTCGGCTCTGAGAAGGTGATCCAGGCTGCCTCCTGCCAATGCAAGAGGGCAAATCTCAGCTTTAATTTATACACTGAAGAGTCACAAGCATGTCCGAAGACTAACATTTTGGTTTCTTTAGTAAGAAAACTCTCTTAAGTCGTCTTATTTATTTGATGACCTTCAGTCTTTACTAAAGATTTTTTTCCTTTCTTCTTAAACTGAAGACTCTGCTTCCACTGTGTTTGTCTTTTCATGGAGATGCCTCAGGATGTAAATAGCATTGTATATGGGCAGCTATCCTTAAATGGGAGGAAATTTATTTCCCTGCCCCTGTTTCAGAGAAAAACTGATATAAATAAGAGAGATAAACCAGAAACAATTTTAGTAAAAGAAAATAAAGAAGCTAAATGCAGGCCAATTAACTCCTTGAACAATAAAACCAAATAACAATCCAACTTCAATCAACAAGATTCAAAAGTAGCTGATTTCAGAGCAAGTACAGCTAAAAATGTTCAAGGACATAAACTTTTATGATGTGAAAAGTAATTTCCTCTCACATTATTTGAATTTTAAACGATAACAAACAAATGTGGCCATGTTGAAGTGACAAAACTGTGTTTATTTGCAGAACTGCTCAGGAGAGAATACAACACTTTCGTGTGAAAATGTGTATAAAATTATAAATTTGTTGCCCTGTGAATATAGATTATGCAACGTCACTTCAATAGGGGCTGAGCTTTCAGAGTTCCATTTTCTGAAATTATATAATTAATGAAGCAAATATTACATTATAATATTAAGAGAATAAGAAACTAATATTTTTCACACCAATGTTTTTCTATTAGTAAAGAAGCTATTTTATTGGAAAAGGGAGGCCAATGTGGCATAATTGCCCCCCATTTCTATTATTTTTGAATCCATTTCAAAAACACATTTTCCACTGAAATTTAAATAATAAATACATATGTGTCCATTTGTTTTCAGTATTATTCAACTATTCAGTGTAAAATTAAAGACATTTACTAAATTTTATTTAAGAAACATGAGATTTTAGTAGAAATTTAAAATTGTTTATAGCCATCAGGTGAAAAGCACATAAAGCAGTGTTTCAGAAATGTAATTTTAAAGACGGAAACCTAGCCCCAAGCTAAAAAGATAAAAAACACAGTGGAAAAATCTTAATGGTGGGCAATTAATCTTCATCAAATATTGACTCTAAACATGAGTGATGCTGAAACACAAGCACATTAAAAGAGCCTTCGTATATATATGTGAGAAGTTGGTCTAGAGGAACAGACTGCTGCTTGCCAGGGAGGGGAGCTTGGGGGTTGAATGAAGTGGGAGTTTGGGATTAGCAAATGCAAGCTATTGTATACAGGATGGATAAATAACAGGGTCCTACTCTATACCACAGAGGTAATTCAATATCCTGTGATAAACCATAATGGAAAAGAATATATAAAATATAATGTGTGGAAACGTGTGTGTATGTATGTGTGTGTGTGTAACCGAATCACTTTGCTCTAGAAGGGAAATTAACACAACTTTATAAACCAAATATGCTTCCACAAAAAGAAAAAAAATATTCTCTGATAAAGCAAGGTAAACTTTTATTAAACTCTTTATGTGAGCTACTTACACTTGGTGACCTAAGGTAGGAATTCTATTTACATGTCTTTCCATCAGACAGTGTTTACCAAACTAGGGTCCTATATAATAATTTGAATATTTATATTTTTTAAAAAATAAAACCCTTCAACCATCGTTACAGTTTACCCAGAGGATTATCCTTATGGAGTAAATGTTGTATCCCCGCGGCAAATTCCTATATCAAATCCCTAATCCGCAGTGTGAGGATGTGTGGAGACAGGGCTTTTGAGAGGTCTTAGGTCAGAAGAGTGGAGCCTCATAACAGGATATGCACGTTCAGCCGCTCAGTCGTGTCTGACTCTTGGCCACCCCAGGGACTGTAGTTCACCCAGGCTCCTCTGTCCAAGCAATTTCCCAGGCAAGAGTACTGGAGTGGGTTGCCATTTCCTTCTCCAAGGGATCCCCCTATCCCAGGGACTGAACCCAGGTCTCCTGCATGGCAGGCAGGTTCTTTACTACTGAGCCACCTGAGAAGCCCCACAAAGGGATTAGCATCCTTATAATGAGAGACAGGAGAGAAGTGGTTTTTCTCTCCGGTTCTCTTCCATTCAAAGAAACCAGGAATAGGGCTCTTACCAGAGCCTGATCACACTGGTACCCTGATCTCTGACTTCCAGACTTCAGAACTGTGGAACATAAATGCTTCTTGTCTAAGCCCTGCAGTCTGTGGCATTTGCTCTGGCAGCCCAAACTGACAAAGGCAATTAAGCCCTGTCATGTGATTTCCACCCCAGGTTTGCTCACATGTGATGGTTTTATGGGACGAAAGGATTACTTAGAGATGGTTCAACTTGTCAAGTATTGGGCAGCGCAAGAACTGCCAGTAAGGTGTCACCTTGTGGTGTCAAGATGACAGCCCTGTGGCATATTACAAAATATTCCAAGGAATGGAAGAGCATTAGGTGAGCTAAATTAAATTTACTTAATTAGAGGTCGCATTCCTGGATGGCACACACCTGACGGGACAGCTGAGGTCTCTGAAGGCGCATGGGTGGCAAGTGCCACTGAACAGCCTTGTCTTCTACCAACTGTCCCTCTGTTTGTTTGTTTGTTTCCTGAATGGAGTAAACTTGAAGTTCACTGGAAAGTGGATCTCTTTAAATTTCATTAAAGATCACTGAGGTTATTCTGGGGTCCCGATAAATTTATTGTAATAAAATTCTACCCGTGTGATCTGTGATATTTGAGCCATTCTTTTCTCAGGCTTGAAATTTTAGCATTCAGCAGCTATGAACTAAGAATAAACAGATTAGATAACTGAGAGGTTTAAATATAAACACACATATGCGCCCAAGTGGAACAGAGAGCATGAATTCCATACTATATAGTATCTGGATTTAATCTAATCGGCAAATGTCATATCCTCTTGAGTGTTTGCTTTGTAAACTGTACTGAAATTTCAAACCTGGAAAGGCCCTGCTTCATCGCTGAGTGGGTATCTCCCACTTTATGCAAGTAAAATGTTAGGCTGAGTAAAGTTGAAGTGCTTAAAACTACCTAGGATTGCTTACGACAGAGTCAAGATCAGAATTTAAATCTCTTGCCTATCAATCTAAAGATGTTAAAAAACAAAGCCGTTATGAAGTATTATGTTTAAGAATATTAAATAACTTTTTTATATTGCTCAATAACAGTTATATTAGCAGTATCATTCTGACATGCTTGTTGAGAGGTCTGTTGAGCTCAGTACTCAGTATTATCCCAGTACTCAATGTAACGATAATGATGATGGTGATAGAAATAACAATAATAGCACTTAAGGCACATTTGAGAGTCCTTTGGACAGCAAGATCAAACCAGCCAATCCTAAAGGAATCAACTCTGAATACACACTGGAAGGACTGATGCTAAAGTTGAAGCTTCAATACTCTGGCCACCTAATGCAAAGAGCCAATTCATTGGAAAACAACTCTGATGCTGGGAAAGATTAATGGCAGAAGAAAAGGGTGACAGAGGATGAGAGGGTTGGATGGCATCACCAACTCAATGGACATGAGTTTGAGCAAGCTCCGGGAGATAGTAAAGGACAGGGAAGGACTGTATGTTGCAGAGTCTGAGTGATAAGATTTTGGTAAAAACAATATTCACTATCACATTCTCAGTTTGGTACAATAGTACCTTCAGGATAAGCATTCAATAAATGGTAAATGTTGCTGACTGAATAAGGTGCCATATATAAGCACACATATCTATATATGTCTATATCTATTTTCTAGTCTTATCCAAAAATCATGAAGTTAAAAATACGAAATGATACAGACTTTCAACTCTATATTCTTGAAAGTAATTCAGGAGAGGGGATCTATATAATCAATCTACTCTGAAGGAAAATCTTAAAACTACAAATTCATATCCAGAAGAGAATATATTTCACAGAAAACAAGGGAAATTTCCGTAACAAGTTGAATGGTACCCCTTGCAAAAGATCTGTACATTTTGAAAATGGTGAATGTGACCTTACTTAGTAGAAAGTCCTTTGCAGATGTGCTTGAGTTAGGGATCTTGGGATCATTCTGGACCACCCAGGCAGGCCTTAAGTCCAATGACAAGTGTCCTCGTAAGAGACAGAAGACAAGGCCATGTGTAGACAGAAGGAAGCTTGGGTAGATGCCGTCACAGAGAAGAAAGAAGGCCGCGGAATGTGGAAGAGGCGTGGAAGAATTTCCTCCAATAGTCTTGAGAGGTGCAGTCCTACTGACTCTATGATTGTGGAATTTTGTAAAGAATAAGTACCTGTTGTCCACAGCTGTTCAGTTTATGATAATTTATCATGGCAGCCACAGGAAACTAACACAACCTCCAAGACTGAAAACCCAACACAACTGAAAATAATAGGAAACTATAATCATGAAGTAAAGAATTAGAGATTCAGTGTGTGTGTGTGTGTGTGTGTGTGTGTGTGTGTGTGAGAGAGAGAGAGAGTTGCTCAGTTGTGTCCAACTCTTTGCAACCCCATGGACCAGTGCCAGGCTCCTGCACCCATGGGATTCTCCAGGCGAGAATACTAGAGTGGACTGCCATTCCCTTCTCCAATAGCGCTCAGTAAAAAGAGTGGGGAGCCGTGAGCAAACCCGGGGATGTCTGAGGGTGAGGACCAAATCCAATGGTTTGACTGACCAGAGAGGCTATTCAGAGCCCATCACCAGTTTACAGAACTGGACTCGAAATTACTGAGTTACAATCTGACTTTTGAAAGGAACTGGGTCACTGGGATTCCTGCAGATAAAATTTGAGCAATTACGATTTCACAGTCCAAAATTACTAACACACAATGGAAAAAGTCTGCATGAATGAGAGTCAGAGACAACAAACTCCAAAGATATTATCTTAAATTATACTAGGTACAGTAGTAAAATAAAAGTGAAGACAATGCTTAAAGAAATTAAAAAAGAACTAAAAATAGTGAGCAAGCAACAGGGGTTTCTCAAAACTCTACAAACAAATATTTATATGGTAATAGTGTACTATTTTTAATTTAAAACTCAATGGATGAGTTAAATAAATTAGATACAGCTGAATGGAAATAGCAAACTCAAAGGTGTATCTGGAAAAAATTACCCAGAAATTGATACAAAGAAAAATGAAGAGAGAAACATGAAATACGAGAAACACTTGTGACAAAATTAGGATTACTGAATGGTTGACTAAGTTTCATAGCGAGCTGAGTAAATGAAGGAAGAACATTTAAGATGTTATGGAACAATGCGTACAACTTAAGGCATGAGTCCAAAGATACAGGAATGGTAATGAATATATCAGGAAAAACAAAAGCAAATTCACATATAGGCATAATTCAATGAATCTGTAAAACAACAAAGACGATGGAAGAGAGGAGGCACTGTGGAAGCAGATTCACAGATGCACGAAAAAATTAAAGTCACAGCATAATGGATCCGTGGCAAAAAAACTGATTACTTAACAGTGACCCTGGAATAACTGGTGTTGGCATATCAGTATCTTGGAAAACAAATTAAACTAGATTGTTACATTAGACCATGGCTTAATATTGACTTAGTATATTAAAGACTTTAATATAAAAAGCAAAAATGTAAAGGTTTTTAAAGAAAATACAGGATTTTTTTTTCCTGAACTTAGGGAAGTGAAAAATTTCAAATCACCCCATCTTAAACAAAATTCAATTACATTACAATGAAAACCTCTGCTCTTCAAAGGGCACCATTAGGTAATGAACAGCCAATTCTCCGAGTAGATGTTTGCAAAATATTTTACGAAAATAATTAGTCCATGTTCAACAGAAAAGTGTACACACTACTATATTTAAAATGGGTAACCAACAGGACCTACTGTGTAGCACAGGGAACTCCACTGAAGATTATATCATAAC
This sequence comes from Neotragus moschatus, assembly GCA_006410615.1. Classification (NCBI taxonomy): domain Eukaryota; kingdom Metazoa; phylum Chordata; class Mammalia; order Artiodactyla; family Bovidae; genus Neotragus; species Neotragus moschatus. The sequence goes on along the minus strand of SJYA01003009.1, from coordinate 4,335 downwards.
ATAAATGGGAAAAGAATTTGAAAAGGAATAGCTGTGTGTACATGTATCACAGAATCACTTTGCTGTCTGCCTGAAAATAACATACTATTATTAATCAACTATACTTAAGTATAAAATAAAAATTGGAAAAATAAATTGCATCATTCACAAAAGAATAGTATTGTTGCCTGAGAAATACTGAATATCAGATACAGAATGTTGAATGAATGAATGAATGAAAATATTGCAAAGTCTATTACAATTATAAAGTGAATTAAACAAAATCATATGTTGTTTACGTGTTGCAAAAATGAGAAAGCCAAAGTCCTGCTCTAAGTTGGAAGCAGGCTGGGGATTGAGTTTTCAGAAGAATACATTTATTTATTTTATTAATGTTTCTTGGAGTATAGTCACTTTATAATGTTGTATTAGCTTCTGCTGTACAGCAAAGTGAACCTTTGTAAATGTCTACTTATAAGCCCTCTTTTTTTGGATTTCCTTCCCATTTAGGTCACCACAGAACAAGCAATGCTTTTATTGAATCATGAAAAATTAAGTTAAATGAATTCTCTTCTGAACTATACATTTCAGACTACATTGTCTTATTTAAAGGTAACTCAAAACATACTTGAATAAAGTTAATTCATTTGAACTCTATTAACAGCCCTAAATCCCTAAATAAAGTTCACAACAAACTGTGTTGTATCATCTGCCTTCAGAAAAGAATTCAGTATTCTCCACAGAAAGCAGAGTTTCAATAAACAGTTTTTGTAAAAATATTTTTAATCTATTTAGTGAATGTAAGGCTAAAACCTCCAAATGCAGTACATTATCAGAATTTGGGGGCAACAATAATCACTGCATTGATGAAATGAATGTTTTCTAAATTTGAGCTAAATATTTTAAAGTTAATATTATAATTAATTTTAAATTACTATGGTAAATACAATTCAAATAGAAGGAAAATACAGTTGAGTCCCCGGGGCCGGTGTCTAAGGGTGAAGGGCAGAAGTTAATTTACAAAAGTTTCTCCAAGGTTTCTTCAGTAACCTTCTGAAATAAAAGACCACAGTTTCATCAAAGACTACAGTTTTGACTAGGCACTGATTCATTCACCAAATAAGAATTTATTTCCCACCTACTTAAAGGACATTGCTAGGTAATATGAGAGATACAAAAATCACCTCTTTCCCCTATTAGATATAGACTGATGTGTTGTTATGAAACTGTGTGGTTAGACTTTAACCAAGGTGGTGATATCCTGCCTGCTTACAAATTACTCGCATTTGAATAAGTAATCTCTTTCTTTACGACTATGGTAAAACCTACTAAATCATGCAAGCTCATGATTTTCTCCCCTAAAAACTGCTATGTCACAAAGAAAATAATTTGGCTTGATTGTGTGAAAAATTACATTCTTTAAATGAAAGCTTATGTAAATGGACAAAATTCCATTTTAGACCCGTTTTGGAATTCTGAAGCACTCCACATAATTTTAAAGTATCATAATATAGAGATTAGAGGAGAAGGCAAATCTTCTTTTATTCTTAGCTGACAGGAGAGTTCCAGGTCAGCAGAAAATATCCTTCCAATAGCCTGAGGTCAACTTTTCAACATTTAATGAGAAAGGGGAAAAAAAAAGAACAGCTAGTCTATCCATTTTAAAGTTTTCTTTAAAATGTCCTGAGTCTCTGTTCTGAATTCACTATAACACACCCACCATTTCACACAATCTTCAAATGCAACATCTTTGGTACTTGTACCAAATTAAGTTTTTCTGATTATAAAACAGAATTTCAAAGTGAAGGATTGAACCAAGATAGCCATACTATTTTGGTAGTTTAAAAACTATGTCAATTAGACAGTTTGAGATCCCACGGTTACTTCTGGGGGAACATTTTCTGAAATATACAGCTGTGTCCCTAAAATCTATTAAAGCATCAATAATGAAAATTAATCCTTGAGTGTGTGTAAAGTATGGTCCTGAGCATTATATATGTTGACTTATGTAATCATTAAGACACCTTAGTAATTGTTATTAAGTTGTTATTATCTCTATTTTGTAGACTAAGAAACCAAGATGGAACGAATTTCAGTTGCTTGTCCAGACTCACAGAGTTAATAAGGCAAATGGAGAACTGAGTTTAAACTTCTGTTACTTGGATTTAAATTCCATGCTTAGAGCTGTGCATGCTTGCTCAGTTGTGTCTAACTCTTTGTGGCCCCACAGACTGTAGCCCACCAGGCTCCTCTGTCCATGGGATTTCCCAGGCAAGAACACTCCTTCCCCAATTTTGAACCAGTCTATTTTTCCATGTCCTGCTCTGTTGCATCTTGACCTGCATACAGGTTTCTCAGGAGATAGGAAAGGTGATCTGGTATTCCCATTTCTTAAGGAATTTTCAACAGATTATTGTGATCCACACAGTCAAAGGCTTTAGCATAGTCCATGATACGGAATTAGATGTTTCTCTGGAATGCCATTGCTTTTTCTATGACCCAGTGGATATCGGCAATTTGATCTCTGGTTCCTCTGCCTTTGCTAAGTCCAGCTTGTATACCTGGAGCTTCTTGGTTCACATACTGTTGAAGCCCAGTTTGAAGGATTTTGACCATTACCTTGCTAGCACCTGAGATGAGCACAACTGTACTCAACTGTAGTTTGAACATTCTTTGGAATTTTCCTTCTTTTGCAAAGGAATGAAACTGACCATTTCCAGTCCTGTGGCCACTGCTGAGTTTTCCAAATTTGCTGGCAGATTGAACGCAACACTTTAACAGCATCATATTTGAAGATTTTAAATAACTCCACTGGAATTCCATCACCTGCACTAGCTTTGATTGTAGTAATGCTTCCTAAGGCCCACTTGACTATACACTCCAGGATGTCTGGCTTTAGGTGAGTGACCACACCATCGTGGTTATCCAGGTCATTAAGACCTTTTTTGTATAGTTCTTCTCTGTATTCTTGTCACCTGTTCTTAATCTCTTCTGCTTCTGTTAGGTCCATACTGTTTCTATCCTTTATTGTACCCATCTTTGTATGAAATGTTCTCTTGGTATCTCCAAGTGACCTTTTGGACATTGAAGACAGATTTTCTTGAAGAGATCTTTAGTCTTTCCCATTCTCTTGTTTTCCTCTATTTCTTTGCCTTGTTTACTTAGGAAGCCTTTCTTATCTCTCCTAGGTATTCTCTGGAACTCTGTATTCCATTGGGTGTATCTTTCCCTGTCTCCTTTGCCTTTCATTTTTCTTTTCTCAGCTATTTGGAAGGCCTCCTTAGACAACAATTTGCTTTCTTGCATTTATTTTTCCCTCAGATGATTTTGGTCACCACCTCCCATACAGTGCTGTGAACCTTCGTTCATAGTTCTTCAGACACTTTGTCTGCCAGATCTAATCCCTTGAGTCTATTTGTTGCCTCTACTATAAAATCATAAGGGATTTGTTCTAGGTCATACCTGAATGGTATGTGGCTCTCACTACTTTCTTCAATTTAAGCTTGAATTTTGCAATAAGGAGTTCATGATCTGAGCCAGAGTCGGCTACAGGTCTTGTTTTTGTTAGCTTCTCCATCTTCACCTTCAAATCATATAATCGATCTGATTTTGGTATTGACCATCTGGTGATGTCCATGTGTAGAGTCATTTCAGGTGTTGTTGGAAGAGGATGTTTGCTATGACCAGTGTGTTCTCTTGGCAAAACTCTGTCAACCTTTACTCCGCTTCATTTTGTACTGCAAGGGTAAACTTGCCTATTACTTTGGCTATCTCTCGACTTCCTACTTTTGCATTACAATCCCCTATGATGAAAAGGACTTTTTCTTTTTTAGTATTAGTTCTAGAAGGTCTTCTAAAGTCATCATAGAACCATTCAACTTCAGCTTCCTCAGCATGAGCAGTAATTCTTTCATAAAGTGTTCATTTCTCCACTAATTTAAATCCATCTGTTCTTTCATGTCATCTGTTTCCCTAATAAACCCCACAACACATGAATCACAGTTATTTAAATATCTGGTCTTATATGCCCAACAGTGTGTAGGTGAGTCTGCTTCTGATGCTGCTTTGCCTCTTTGTTTCTTTTTTCTGTTACTTTATTATGCCTCGTGGTACACTGTGGAAACCTGGACATGATGTATATCAGGTGATAGGAACTGAAGTGAATGGGCCTACAGCACGTGCTTCTATGTCTTTATGGTATTTGTTCAACATTTGCTATGGCTATGGATACCAGAGACATCAACCAACTTCCTCCAACTTCCTTTCACCCACACTGTAGACCTTGGGGTCTCCTCGTTCTTAGAGAATCTCTGTTTTACGTCTCCTTCATCTCTAACCCACCATCTTACACTGGTT
>SJYA01003007.1:0-28523 GCA_006410615.1 Neotragus moschatus | reverse complement strand
TGGGCTAAGAATGCCTCAAGTAAAAATTAATAGATATAAACCAATGACAAGACAAATACTGGTAAAATTTCAATTCTTTATTCTAAAATTTAAGAATTCTCTGCTTTTTGAAACAGAGAGAGAGAGACTGATTGAGAGAGATGCAGATGACAGGGAGACAGAATGAAGGTGGAGAGGGGGAAAGTGAGATTCTCTTCATAGCAATGGCTGCTCTGGGTGATTTCATGACAAAACGTTAATANACCAATGACAAGACAAATACTGGTAAAATTCCAATTCTTTATTCTAAAATTTAAGAATTCTCTGCTTTTTGAAACAGAGAGAGAGACTGATTGAGAGAGATGCAGATGACAGGGAGACAGAAAGAAGGTGGAGAGGGGAAAAGTGAGATTCTCTTCATAGCAGTGGCTGCTCTGGGTGATTTCATGACAAAATGTTAATGTGAGAATGTAAGAGTATGATTGTCTAAGAATCCTTTAAAATCTGTGATGCAAGAAAGCCAGGCAATGGAAGAAACCAAGCCGTCACTTTTTGTGAAGGCAAAATGACACGTGCTGAGACCCACAAGCGTGAGGACTGAGGTGCTTCTCAGTCCACAGATGGTGGTGGGTGGGCTGAGAGAGGGAACAGGAATAACCTTGCATGAAGAGATCACTGCAGAACCTTACTGACAGGATGAAGAAGACCAATTAAACAATTTGGAGGAAGGAAAATATCACGCATGTGGGTGGTCTATTCCTGCCACAAACCAAGAATAAATAAAACTAAGCATAAAGAATGTTGCTAATTAGTATAATTAACTATAGCAACTAATGAAACAAACACAGGATTTTTTTTAAGGATGGAGAAAGTCTCCTTTCCAGTCTGCAAATGAAACTGATCACAAATACAAAGACAGGTAGAAGGATAGCTCAAAAGCTAAAAATTCTTCGTATTCACACAAAGAAATGCAAGACAAGGTGTATGAATGGAGAACAGTCAGACAGCCACAGAGATGCAGCCACAGACACATCTTCCTTTTGAAAAGGAGAAGGACCCCATGGGGCTCTCTGAGGGCAAGGTGGCAGGCAGGGACAAGATTTCCCCACCTTGCTGTTTTAGCTCCTCTCTGGAGTACCAAGATAACAGTATTCGAGGCACATTTCCTGAGTCATTTCGCAGATGTGAAAACCCCCCACCAAATGGAAGATTTAACCACTTGATGGCCATAAGCACTCAGCTCCAGGCCTCCTGGAGCCTGAGGCTGATAAAGATACTCCCTGTGACACCACCCAATTACCCTTACCTCAGAGAACTGTGCACAAGCTGATTACACACCCTGCAACTCCCCCCAGCTTCACCGCCATCACCTGGCTTTTAAAAGTACTTGGGGGTGGGGGTAGCTTGGGGTTTTTAGGGCAAGAGCCACCTGTCTCCTTGCATGGCCCTGCACACAAACCTTTCTGTGCTCTGAACGCTGACATTTCTGTTTGTTTGACTTCACTGTGCATCAGGCAGGAACCTGGGCTAACACTTCCAATAAATAGCAGGAAGGATCTTGATAGTCAACCATGTCTCACTAAACTGAACATTTTTGCCCTCATCCCACTTCAGGTGAAATTGCTTGGACCACCTGCAAGGACTTTGGGGCCCCTGAAGCCTCTTGCCAAGGTGCCCAGATTTGAGAGTTCAAAGACTACATGCAACAAGTTGGGGTGTAACCAATAGGACCTGAAATAGATTTGAGCAAAAAGCTATACGTGTGGAGGTGCAAGACAGGTGCCTGATGGACCACAGACTGTACAAGGGTTTTCACTTGTATCAGCAACCCCGTGAGATAATTATTACCCACTACAAGAATCAAGAGAAGTAAGATTAAGCACATCGGCAAAAATGCTGGCCTCAGTTGCTGGCTTCTAGCACCCAATCCCTGGTACTTGCCAGTAATCCTGTTTTTCTTTTCCTGGAAAATGGGGTATTTATTCTGCCCATTCTGTAAGCCTGAGGAAAGATATTCTAGACTTTCGACTAGGCTGGAATAAATGCCACCAACCAGCATTTACCAAAGTGCCAGGTGTGACTTTGGCTCCCCCACACCAGAAGGGGCACATCTCAGTCTGTTTGAGCTGCTATAACAAAATACAATAGACCCAGCAGTCTGTGAACAGGAGAAATGTATTTCCCACAGCTCTGGAGTCTGTGAAGTCCAATCATGGTACCACCAGATTGTGTGTCTGCAGAGGGCCCATCTCCTGGATCTAGACTGTATCTTCTCAATGTGTCCTCAGTGGTGGAAGGGGTGAAGGGGCTCTCTGGGGTCTCCTTTGTAAGGGCACTAATTGTATTCATGATGGCTCCATCCTCATGAACTAATCACTTAGTCCCCCAACCAAAACCATCACAGGGGGTTAAGATTTAACCTACGTATTTTGCTTGGGGCAGGGGACACACAGATATTCAGTCTCAGCAGGGCGCGTATGGGGACTGGTCAGCAAAGATACTTTGCTATGAGACTTTGATATTCCTATGCTATGATACTTCAAGGCTCTATCTGCTGCCCGTTGGAGCAGATGGCTGAGAGGAGAGATGACTGGGGACCTGGGATTCAATTTAAGAAATATTTCTTCTCTCAACCCAATACTGCTGGTTTACAATAAACTATGTAATTGATGCCTAGATTCCCCTCAGACAGGGCTGTAACTGCCACTGCACTTTAATCTGTGTTTCCACGTGGCAGCATCAGCCATGTCTGGCTGCTGAGCAGTTAAACTGCAGGTGGACTGAACTAAGTTCCAAATGCAACATGCACTGGATTTCTAAGACACAGTACCAAGAAAATGTACAACATCCAGTATAAATAGGTTTATACTGGTTACGTGTTAAAATGGTATTTTGAGTATATCCAGTTAAGATTTTACTAAAATTAAATTCATCTGGTTTTTATGTTAATATGAGTACTGGAAAATTTGAAATTACACATGTGGGCTCATGTTATGTTTTAGCACTGGTCTGAATAGCCCTTAATAGATTACAGATGAGAGCAATCAATCAACCTTTCAACACGCCCCATGGTCTAATATTCACAGCTATGATGCTCNTTAAAATGGTATTTTGAGTATATCCAGTTAAGATTTTACTAAAATTAAATTCATCTGGTTTTTATGTTAATGTGAGTACTGGAAAATTTATTACACATGTGGCTCACGTTATGTTTTAGCACTGGTCTGAATAGCCCTTAATAGATTACAGATGAGAGCAATCAATCACCCTTTCAACACGCCCCATGGTCTAATATTCACAGCTATGATGCTCACACTTGAACAAACGTGAGAATTGCCAGGAGAGGCTGGTCAGGTGACAGACCACCGCCCTCACCCCCTCTTTCCCACAAACTGTCTGAATCGGGGAGTCTGGAGTGAGCCCATGTAATTGCATTTTTAACACAGATGCCAGGGATTAGCCTCTGAGAATTACTATTATCACATGCGGTCAAATTTACTCCACCAGCTCCAGTGGCCTGAGAATAACCTTGAGAAAAATGTTTTTGTTTAGGTTGTGCAGTACCTTCTAGTTAGACACCCTAACATTTATTTAAAAATAAAATAAAACTTTCCAGTAACAGACCATTCACCAATGTATTCTGGGATCGCACACCAAATAAGATTAAGGTCAATAAAACATTACTTAGTATTCTGAGGGCTATTATTAGGCAACCTGCCTGAAGTTGTAATTGATATACAATAACACAGAAAATGCTTACGGCAAGAGTGGCCAGATTAGTGNTAACAGACCATTCACCAATGTATTCTGGGATCGCACACCAAATAAGATTAAGGTCAATAAAACATTACTTAGTATTCTGAGGGCTATTATTAGGCAACCTGCCTGAAGTTGTAATTGATATACAATAACACAGAAAATGCTTACGGCAAGAGTGGCCAGATTAGTGCTCAGGTTTTAAGAGGTGATGTATGCGGATGCCGAAATACGGAGGTTAAAGGAGGCAGAGAACTTATTAAAACTTGAACCTCAAAATGTACACTGAATCTATTTATCACCTCTTACACCAAGCAGTGTGCCATAGTGCTGAGCACAGGGGTTTGCTTTTTCAGCCTAACCTAGGTTAATCTTTCCCTCTCCTCTCTTCATGTTATATTCATGACCTGAAAAGTTATTGCAAAAAAGGGAGTTCCAGGCACCGACTCGTCCCTTCTCCTAATGGGAAATCAGAGTATCTGTGACCAAGAATTCAAGATTGATTTACTTCCTGAGATTAGGAGCTGCTGATCTCAAATGGTGATTGAAAGTCAACCAGCTTAGGTCAACCACTAAGAAAGTACTAGAAGCATAGGCCCATGGGGATCTTACAGGAGACCACCTCCACCAATTATTTCACTGGACTTCAGAGTCTTTTCTATTGTTTAAAGATTTTATATTTTAATGCTACTTTGTGACATTATAAAGCTAAGCTCTCCTATAGTCAGAGGACAACCACCTGCATCTCCCACTGGGAAATGTGTTGCATTCATTTTCATAGTTTAGTTTAGGTATGAACTTAATGATTTTAACTAGTTTACCTTGTTAATTCTCAATGAACTTCTATTTCACAAAGTCCACGCTGAGCACCCCAGAATGCATGCGTTCAGTCCTGCTGATTTATACACATATCACTGGTAGACTGCAATTAACACAAACTGTGCACTCACAAAGACTTTATCACTCAGCAGAGGTTTCCAAGGTGCCTGTTCAAAAGTCCTAACTCTATTGGCTATATTAATTAACATATGGAATTTTAGTTTTACTGCTGTATAGAGGAATGTCATTCTTGAATTTCCAGAAACTATTATCTAAAGAACATAAAGAAAGTCCCAAGTAATTCACACAGAAAAATACAAATGAAAAATAAAAATCTGCATTCATCACTCCTCACACCAATACCACTGCTCTCTCTAAAAGCAAATTCTATTACCATCTTGATGTAAATGTTTCCAGAACATCTGAGAGGTGTTTAGATGTATATCTGCACATATGCAAATCTTTTGCTTTCACATAAATGCAAGTATACTAAACGCATTTTTTGAAAAAATTTATTTTGTTCCTTAAGAATATTTTAATATTTGGGATGATATTTTGTATCTTTCTGAAAATAGCATTATTACTTATACACTCGAACTGCGTGGGGGTTGGGATGGGCTAAGATGCTGAAAATAGAATTATATGTATGTGTTGGTGTGTTTACAAGCACTCAGGCATACATCAGTCTTTTCACTACTGGAAAGTATATCAGAGTATGGATATGCCTTTCTTTCCAGTTATTAATTATCTGTGTGCATGCATGCCAAGTCGCTCTAATTGTGTCCGACTCTTTGCANTGGTAAGAGAGTGTAAAAACAAAAACTGTATCAGCTCATCTATCAGCAAAATGCCCTCCCAAAGCTGATTGAATACTCACGTGCTTCATCCCTAAGCTGGAGACGATATTAGTTCCCAAAAGATGTTGTTAGGGTTAAGTGATATGCTTACAATTGTTGTTACTGTACAGTGGCTAGGTCATGCCCATCTCTTTGCAACCCACATGGACTGCAGCCTGCCAGCCTTCTCTGTTCATGGGATTCCCCAGGCAAGAATACTGGAGTGGGTTGCCATTTCCTCCTCCAGGAGATATTCCCGACCCAGGAATCAAACCTGTATCTCCTATGTTGCAGGTAGATTCTTTACCACTGAATCAGAGGGGAAACCCATTAATTATCTAACCATTCCCTTATTTTAATTTTCTCTTCAATATTTCTCTATTGTCAATGATGCTATGATGAACATTGTGCTAATGAACAATGTATCAGGTGAACACTTTTCCAAAATAGAAAACCAGAAACAGAATCGCTTAGGTGTTTTTTTTGGATGTATACTGATAATTGCCTACCTGCTTTTCAGAACAATTGATCTAGTATCAACATTCTCATACCAAAGTTAGATGTTATTATTTTACTGTTAAAATATGAGAATGCACACAAATTTAGAATAAGTTTCATCAGCTATTGCACATATCCCTGGAGAAGACAATGGCAACCCACTCCAGTACTCTTCCCTGGAAAATCCCATGGATGGAGGAGCCTAGAAGGCTGCAGTCCAAGGGTCGCTAAGAGTCGGACATGACTGAGCAACTTCACTTTCATGCATTGGAGAAGGAAATGGCAACCCACTCCATTGTTCTTGCCTGGAGAATCCCAAGTACAGGGGAGCCTGGTGGGCTGCAGTCTATGGGGTTGCACAGAGTTGGACACAACTGAAGCGACTTAGTAGCAGCAACAGCAGCTACATATCCCAGTCCATCTTTCAATGTATCTAACCTTGTGCCTACAGCACATTTGTTTAAATACTATAGTTTTCCTAAAATTGAAATTATTTATTAAAGCTGCTTCTGGTTGTCTCTTTGACCTCAAAAATGCAATCCTCAGACAAGCTGCTCCCAAGCCCAAACCCCATCTCAGTCTCCATCCCAATCCTCCTCAACGTGGACACAGTGCCTCTGAGGAAGACTACTGGCCTTCTGTCAACTCATTCTCATCTGTATGGGAATAACAGATGGGGATAACTATTTCTCCTTCAGAGTGACTTACAGCTGCCTGGTATACAGCTGGTGCCTAATTAATCTGGGTCCCCACACCTCACTCCCTTCTGCTTCTCCAACACTCCCCCACTCTCATTAAACTCAGAGTGCCCTGACAGCATTCCCTTCCTCATAACTCTATGCAATGCCTTAATATTCAACTTCTTTGTCTGGCACATGCTGGCTCCTCGAAGTAGACTGTCAGCGCCACCTCATTAGTAAAGAAACTAATCCAAAACTTGGCAAGCAGGAGGGCTCTGCTTCCTCCGTCCAAATGGACCCAAGATGGCAAATCAGAGGCACAAAATGCCAAAGGCCTGATTGGTCCCTAAGTAATCCCCCGCCAAGGTTCCACAATCCTCAGAAAGGGTACTGTGCTTGCTGACGACACTGAAAAATTGTGTGAAAAGAAAATCAAAAGGAACTTAGTTCTGCCTAAGCACTTCAGCACGGGCTTTCTGCCGTCTTAGATAAGGAAATGTGCAGAGCCGTGTGAAGACTGCTGGCTGGAGGCCAGGGGACATCACAGACCCTTGGAGGGGCGCCTGGGCCAGGGTCCAGAGCCAGCCTGGGCAAGGAGCAGCCTGGCAGCCATGGAAGGGCAAGCGCTATCGTTGTGGGTCCAAGGGACCTTGAAGGTTCATGGTAAGGCTCCCAGATATGATCCCCTGAATTGTAGTCCAAAGTGTGCTCATATGTGTACATTTTCTCAGGGAGAATTCCATCTCTCTCTGCAGATTCTCCAAGTGGTCCAGGACTCACAGCCAAGAAAGAAAAGAGGAAGTAGAAAAAAAAGAATCCAACATCTTTGCAAAAGCAGATGAAACTGAAAGCCTGTTTTTGCTTGTCAGTCTTTTCTGTTTCATCATCACACTAACTGGCCCTCTTTGGTTGGAAGCTATCAAGATACTTCACCCACTTTTACCAGCCTCTGTTAAAAGATATATCCCAATTTTGTTAGTTAGTTTCACAAACTACTACCTCAAAAAAACAAGAAAATAAGAGAATATAAGAGATCAATTTTATTCAGTTCAATTGCTCAGTCATGTCTGACGCTTTGTGACCCCATGGACTGCAGCACACCAGGCCTCCTTGTCTATCACCAACTCCCGGAGTTTACTTAAACTCACATCCATTGAGTCGGTGATGCTATCCAACCAACTCATCCTCTGTCATCCCCTTCTTCTCCCACCTTCAATCTTTCCCAGCATCAGGGTCTTTTCAAATGAGTTAGCTCTTCCCATCAGGTGGCCAAAGTATTGGAGTTTCAGCTTCAGCATCAGTCCTTCCAATGAATATTAAGGACTGATTTCCTTTAGGATGGACTGGTTGGATCTCCTGGCAGTCCAAAGGACTCTCAGAGTCTTCTCCAACACCACAGTTCAAAAGCTCAATTGTATTAGTCTACAGTTTATCCTTCTGCAAAATTAAACTAAATATTTTTTTTCCTACGTTTCCTTTTCAAAAATTTCTGTATTTGTTGTCACTCACAGGCCCTGACAGCGTAAGACCTTGAACCCTCTGTCCTCCAGTCACTTTTCCTCCCTCCACTGAAATCGTTCTGGGTCAACCTCCATTGCTCCATAGCAAGGGGCCCAGAGTGTACCAGGCCCCAGAGCCCAAAATGTCACCTGTCTGCACCTGAAGGTGTCCTACCCAGCATTTCAAAAGGAAGGCCATACTGGTCACAGCCAAACTCCTGATTATCAGAAACTGTATCTACCTTCTCTTTTTCCTCATGGGATTCATTTCTTTAATGCAAATCACCAGTGGTCTTTCTTCTCACATAGCTAATCTTATTTTTCATCCTTGATTTCATACTGAACATCCCCTGGTATTACGCACACCTATGGATTAACTTCGGAGAAGGCAATAGCACCCCACTCCAGTACTCTTGCCTGGAAAATACCATGGACGGAGGAGCTTGGTAGGCTGCAGTCCATGGGGTCGCTGAGTGGGACACGACTGAGCAACTTCACTTTCACTTTTCATTTTCGTGCATTGGAGAAAGAAATGGCAACCCACTCCAGTGTTCTTGCCTGCAGAATCCCAGGGACCGAGGAGCCTAGTGGGCTGCCATCTCTGGGGTCGCAGGGAGTCAGACACAACTGAAGTGACTTAGAAGCAGCAGCATGGATTAACTTTGAAGAAGGAAATGGCAACCCACTCCAATATTCTTGCCTGGAGAATCCCATGGACACAGGATCCTGGCAGGTACAGTCCATGGGATAGCAAAGAGTCAGACACGACTTAGCAAATGAACTGCCACTATGGATTGACTTCTGTCTGCCAGATACAGTCTGCAACTGGGCATGTGATTCACACCTCAGAAGAACAAAATCCCTGAGCATTACGGCATATTCATCTGGTAGACAGGATGGGAGTTTCACAAACCACTACCCAAAAAAAAAAAAAAAAAACACACACACACATGAGAATATAAGAGAAACACAAGGGACTGCCTTGAGGCTTCGCGCAGAGAGAACTAACACAGTTAACTGCAATCAGGAAGGCTTCCTGGCAGAGATGGTACCTCCTAGCCTTAGAAAAGGGCAGGAAACATAGATAGCACCAAGTAGTTATACTGGGCTGATGCTTGCGTTTTATTGTGAAAATGTTCAACGCAGATTGTTGCCATTTCATGAAGCTGCAGGCATGAAAGAGCCTAAATAACTCACTGGACTTCTTAGATTGTGCCTCGTTTTGCTCTATTAGTAATAAACATGGCTTTCATCATTCTCCCTAAATAATCATTCATTATGACATGGCTAACTAAGCAACGCAGTCTTCCACAGGCGGGGTCCTCATGTACCAAACGCTTGTTCCTTTAAGGGTCGATTTTATTTTTCTTTCCTTTTAGGTTATAAATCTTTCTAAACTTTATAAAACACATCCATGTATTATCAGTTTTCCCTCAACAAATGAACTTACTTCTTTGACATCCAAGACCAGCCTTCACGTGGGAATCCCGTGCACCCAGCACGGAAGAGACGCCAGGCCATCAGCACGTGCGTGGAGGAGAGGGCGCAGCCCGCCCACTACGCCTGCAGGAGAAAAGCCTGTGATCGCGGAGGCACTTCCGGTGACCTCAGAGACGGCGTCATGTGCACGCAGGCCGACCACAACATTTTGTAATTACAAAATGGATGCGGTCTGACACCTGAGTAACTGGAACGCTGTGGTGGATTCTTAAAGACTGTTCGTCATGAAGTAGTGAATGAATTCACAGGCCTCACATTCCAGTTTAGTACCCACGGATTTGTTAATCTGGAAAATATTGAATATCCATTCTTCCCAAAACTCGGTGGTAGCCTGCTGATTGTTTTAATATACACCAGGTACCATTTTTAGTACTTTTTCTAAGAGTTTAATCTTCACAACCACGCCCCACCCTGAGAAAAGTACTGTAACTAGACGCCCCATTTTAAAATGAGACCAGACCAGCAAGGCACACAGGACAGGTAAGTCCGGCAGCAGCACAGCCATTAGCCAGGAGGCCAGGAGTCTGTGAACTTAGCCATCTCCCTTCTTGTTTTGTGTAGCTCAGGAGTTGCCATTTTTAGTTGCCAATAATAATTTTTATTATTACTTTATCCAGTGTTTCAACAAACTTACCTTTCATGTGTTCAACCCTATCCAAAAGGTTTTAATTCACTTTCCAAATAAAGCAGAGTAAACAGTGTTAGTCCACTGGGCACTTACATCTGTTAGCTGTTTCCTAAGAGCCATGCAGTATCTTAAGGACATTTCCAGGAATCATCCAGGAAATTGATTCCTCATGACACACTCATGGTCTAGTCCACTTTTTCCTGCATTTTAAGAGTCTTAGAGCCTAGTCTCTAATTTATTCTTTGACATAAAATGACTGGCTCTTTGCAATTGATAAAATTTTCCTAAAATACCCAAATCAGTCTGCATAATTTTAACTGGTAAACTCTGGTTTGTGATTAAATTATAGATTAAAGATATACTTGCTTCCTTCACAAATGGAGAAAGAGTCCCTTAAAATGTAACAGGGAAAACCCATTTCACAGAGAATAAGAAAGGTAAGTGCATTTTGATAAAAATAAACAACTACTAAGAAAAAGAAAGTAATCCAAACTTCCAGGACACGTTCAGGCATTAGGATGCACTTGATTGACCTTTAAGGGAGTTCAGAGCAAAGGGGCTAATCTGTAAATATAAAGTTCTTGATGGGCACTAATGGGAAGATTAAGGGTTGCTGAAAACTGATGTCAAGTCATGATCACCCCAATGAAACAGGAATCTCAGGGCATGGGGTCCTCAACTGTACCCCCCGACTGGGCCATTTTGCAGACAGACCGGTCAGCACAATTCTTACCTTTGAAGCCAGAAACAGAGACGCGGCGTGGCCCTCTTACTCGCACTGAATTTTCATCTGCATGCAAACGCGTGCGGGGCACTGATTCTCCAACTCGGTCCAGAAAAATTCCAAGAAGTCAAGGGAACTGAGCAGAAGGACCTGAACTTTTGAAAGTCTCCCCTGACATCATCAGATGAAAGGGAACTGGGCCCATTGGAGAAACAAGCTTCCCAAGTTCATGTAACAAGTACAGTAAGCATGATAAGTGAAGGGGCAGGTTCAGAACACAGTTCTCATCTCCTAACACAGGCCTCGAGGGACCTCACAGAGGCAGAGCAGGAGGAGAGGTCAGCAAGCACCGCAGAGCTTTCACCGGGGCCCAGTCCAGCTTCTCCCTCCTTGCTGAGCCAGTGAGGATTCCAGGCCTGGAGGGGCGCAGTCACCAAGCATCACCATCATCTGGTCTGTGTGGGCCTCGCTGCCCAGGGGATTGCAAAGCAGCCTCACCTGATCACACACGAGCCCCAGCTCTCCTAACACAGAGCCTGCGTGCTGACTCAGAATAATGAGCTCCTGTGCGACTCATGTCCTGTTTGGCAAGGTGTGCATGCATGCTCATTCCTGTAGGATTCTTTGAGACCCCATAGACTGTAGCCTGCCCGGCTACTCAGTCCATGGGTTTTCTCCGGCAAGAATACTGGAGTGGGTTGCCATTTCCTTCTCCAGGGGATCTTCCTTCCCAGCCCAGGGATTGAACCTGCACATCCTACATTGACAGGCAGATTCTTTACCCCTGAGCCACCTGGGAAGCCCTCCTATTTGGCAACTGCCAGGCTTAAACAAACCTTCTGCGGAGACCCTCCCAGGCTTCCACTGCAGCTTTCTCCAGTTTTTCTCAAAAGCCTTTCCCTTGGGCAGTTCATTTTCCCCTGGTCTCCTGAGTGGCCCCTGGAGGTAGGCTTCATCAGAAATGAACAATGCAGCCATCAACATCCCGTGCCAACTACAAACCCAAAACGTGTCTGGTGTGCTGCGGACGTGAAGGTGGCCGAGAGGCTGGAGAAAGAGCAGAATTTCCAGCAGCTGCTACAGAAATAGCACAGCCAATTAAGATGCCAGCTGCACAGAGGCAGCAATACAATCTGGAGCATTAATAACTCTGGACTGTGCATTTTTAGGAAAACAGATTTGCCTTTTACCTGCAGGTTTGGTGATAAAGATTTAGAGCAGGGCCAGCCAACTGGCATCCCATTAAGTCCCTCCCCTCCCTGTGTGTTGTAACCGGATCCTCCCCAACTACACTCGCTTGGCTCCGGCCTCCTAAGTACCTTTCGGTTCACCTGCTTGTACAGCTGGTCTTCTCGAGTTGGGGTCAAAGAGCTTGACCAAAATAGTTCTCAGGAGAAGAATAAGATTTAATAAAGAGAGAAAACCAAAGGAAAAATTGCCTCCATGGAAATAGCTACATGATGTGTGAATATAAACACTATTTCAGTGACTAGGAACAGAGTTCCATAAAGTGAACGTCAATATCTCACATTTTGCTTGGTTGTGGCTGAATAGTTTCCAGGGCTCTGGCATCCTCTGGCAGGGGAGGAAAACCAACCTTATGTCCAGGACCGAATGTGAGCACGGTGAATGAAGCCCTGTTTCATATCAGAGCCCAAAAGCATTTCCAATTCAAGCTTTCATTGGTAAGAGAGTAAACAAAATGTTTGCTTGGTCTTAAACTCCTACCTGCCCGATTTTGTCCATCTCAGTCAATGGCATCAGCCACCTAAGTGGATTTAAGTTGCTGAAAATACAAACCTAGATTTTTTTCCCTTGATTCTTCCTTTTTCAAATTCCTCAGTAAGACCTGGTCATGTTATTCCCAAGAAATGTTTTTAGTTGCCTTACTCTTTTTTTATGTCCACTGGCTTCACTCTAGTCCAGGCTGACATTATCTCTGCCTCTTCCCTGGACAATCACAGGGCTCCTGATACTTCTCAGCATCTTGGGTAGCACTGCCTGATACTGCCACCCTTGTGTGTGTGTGTGTGTGTGTGTGTGTGTGTGTGTGTGTGTGTGTGTTAGTCGCTCAGTTGTGTCCAACTGTTTGGAGTCCATGGACTGTAGCCGGCCAGGCTCCTTTGTCCATGGATTTCTCCAGGCAAGAATACTGGAGCGGGTAGCCATTACCTTCTCCAGAGGATCTTCCCCACATGAGGATCGAACCTCCATCTCCTGCACTGGAGGCAGATTCCTTACCATCTGAGCCAACAGGGAAGCCCAGTGCCACCCTTGCCCATGCCATCTCCTCATTATCCATCTGCCACATGTATTTCACATGTGAGTCAGTCATTCCCCATCATTCCCCATAATCTCCCAGCAGCTCCCCATTATCTTTAGAATAAAACCCAAATTTCCAAGCCTCTAAGCCCTCTGTGCCTGGCAGAGCACAGCCCCTCAACTGGCCCACCAGGTACCCCCTTGTGGGTCCCCAGTGCTCCAAGCACCTCAGCTCTTCCCATGACTGGCTCCCCAAACAAACCCCCAGGGTCAGTGAGTGACAGACTTGGCATGTGTCTCTCCAGCATGTGCAGAAAGCTGGCACAACCCTGAGGTACTGGGAGAAGGGGTACAAACTTGGGCATCCAGGGACCACCCCAGGGAAAACAAAGACACTCTCAGCACCCAGCTGACTCTGTGGGATCTGGAGAAAGCATGCCATCTCCAAACCCCCATCCCAAGAAGGAACAAGAGGTGTGAAATAGGAATCCCCATAGACAAGGTCTGAGCAAGCATCAGAATTCCTAGCCAGGCTAACTGGTGAAGGTATTTCTCTCCTGAAGCCAGTCAGTAAGAATAGGAGGGCAGAGTCCAGTAAGTGACAACTACCATTCTCTTGTATGAGCTAGTTTCAACATTAAAAAAGGCAGGAGGTAAGAGAAAAGAAAGATATTATTGGAAGTAGTGGAGTAGTCAAAACCTCCAAAAAATTGATTGTTTCCTCCCTAAAGCAAACACTGGCCAAGTTGTCAATATCAACTCTACTAGAACTCTGGAAGTCAACAAAATGCTTGAAAACAATATATCATGTGAAGCTATGTTCCACCTTATTAGTTTATGCAGAAAAGGAACTGTGAACCAAAATCCAGTAACAGGTTACTTCTTGGCAAAATGGTTTAGTCCATTTTGGGAAACAGTTTAGCATTTGCTCAAAATTTACTTACAGAATTATCATATGATCTAGCAATTCTGCTCCAAGGTATAGAACCAAGAGAACTAAAAACACATCTCCCCCACAAACCTGTGCACAGATGTTCATAGGAGCATTATTCACAATAGTCCAAAAGTAGAAACAACCCAAAGGTCATGATAAACAGATAAACCAAAAAAAAAAAAAAAAGGCATACGCATACAATGGAACAGCACTTGGCCATTAAAAAAAATGCTGCGACTTGCATAGGCCTTGCAAACATTAAGCGAAGTGAGGTAAGTCAGATAGGAAAGGCCACAAATTACACAGTTTCACTTTTAAATGTCTAGGATAGGCAAATCCATCAAAACAGGAAGTAGATAGGTAACTGTCAGGGCTTGGGTGAGGAGATATAGGGCTGCTAATGAGGATGTTTCCTTTTACAGTGATGAAAATGTTCTGGAATCAGATAATGGTCAGCATTGCAAAATACTGTGAATATACTAAAAACCATTATGTTACATACTTTAAGTGGGTGAATTTTATGGTATATGAATTATATCATAATTAAAATAAAAGCTTCAGCTAGTATTAATAAGTATGCTGGCTATTACTTTACACTTATTTTAAGAAATAAAAACTCACACCCACATTGAGTGGCGAGGATGGAAGATATGAAAGATCAAGACCAGCAAATTGTTCCAAGAAAGACAGACTTAAATGGGAGGATCAATAAACTTGTAAAACAATAACAGGGAACATTTTATGAAAAGGGAAATTTTCATTAAGTTTTTCTGGGATGATTGCATAAGTGTGGACATATATGTAAATATCATTAGCTATACCTCTAGTGTTTATGTGCTTTACATAAAAAATACTTCAATTAGAACAACAGAGAATACATTTTGCATTAAGATTTAGTACACATCCATGTACATATACTCATGTACACTCATACACTTGAAAATTGCTTCAAGAAACAAGATTCCTCTTTGTCTTAGGATACATTCCAATCTATTCTAATCTTGTCTGTTGACACAAAGCAAACAACAAGATAACAGCATTAAACACTTGAATTCATCTGGAAAACATTAGAGTCACTCTCTTTTTCTAATGAATAGGAGTTTAAGCAAAAAATTTAATTTATATATTTATATACACATATATCATATCCCTATNATCACAATGCCAACATCTGTTGCATCATTTAAAAAAAAAAAAAAAGGCAAGAGAATTCCATAAAAACTTCTGCTTTGTTGACTATGCTAAAGCCTTTGACTGTGTGGATCACAGCAAACTATGGAAAATTCTTAAGAGAGATGGGAATACCAGACCATTGTACCTGCCTCTTGAGAAATCTGTATGCTAGTCAAGAAGCAACAGTTAGAACCAGACATGAAACAACAGACTGGTTCAAAATTGGGAAAGGAGTATGTCAAGGCTGTATATTGTCAGCTCTGTTTATTTAACTTATATGCCAGTTCAGTTCAGTACAGTTCAGTCACTCAGCCGTGTCCGACTCTTTGCGACCCCATGGACTGCAGTACACCAGGCCTCCCTGTCCATTACCAACTCCCAGAGATTACTCAAAATTATGTTCATTGAGTCGGTGTTGCCATCCAACCATCTCATCCTGTCATCCCCTTCTCTTCCCGCCTTCAATCTTTCCCAGAATCAGGGTCTTTTCAAATGAGTCAGCTCTTCGCATCAGGTGGCCAAAGTATTGGAGTTTCAGCTTCAGCATCAGTCCTTCCAATGAACATTCAGGACTGATTACCTTTAGGATGGACTGGTTGGATATCCTTGCAGTCCAAGGGACTCTCAAGAGTCTTCTCCAACACCACAGTTCAAAGCATCAATTCTTTAGCTTTCAGCTTTCTTTATAGTCCAACTCTCACATCCATACATGACCATCGGAAAAACCATACCCTTGACTAGATGGACCTTTGTTGGCAAAGTAATGTCTCTGCTTTTTAATATGCTGTCTAGGTTGGTCATAACTTTTCTTCCAACAAGCAAGTGTCTTTTAACTTTATGGCCACAGTCAACACTTGCAGTGATTTTGGAGCCCCCCAAAATAGTCTGTCACTATTTCTATTGTTTCTCCATCTATCTGCCATGAAGTGATGGGACTGGATTCCATAATCTTAGTTTTCTGAATGTTGAATTTTAAACCAGCTTTTTCATTCTCCTCTTTCACTTTCACCAAGAGGCTCTTTTGTTCTTCACTTTCTGCCTTAAGGGTGGTATCATCATTATATCTGAAGTTATTGATATGTCTTCTGGCGATCTCCATTCCAGCTTGTGCTACTTCCAGCCCAAGATATCTCATCATGTACTCTGCATATAAGTTAAATAGGCAGAGTGACAATATACAGCCTTGACATACTCCTTTCCTGATTTGGAACCAGTCTGTTGTTCCATGTCCAGTTCTAACTGTTGCTTCCTGACTTGCATACAGATTTCTCAGGAGGCAGGTCAGGTGGTCTGATATTCCCATCTCTTTAAGAATTATCCAGAGTACATCACTGAACTGCTGGGCTGAATGAAGCACAAGCTGGAATTAAGATTGCTAGGAGAAATATCAATAACCTCAGAAATGCAGGTAACACCACCCTTATGGCAGAAAATGAAAAGGAACTAAAGAAACTCTTGATGAAGGTAAAAGGGGAGAGTGAAAAAGCTGACTTAAAACTCAACATTCAGAAAACTAAGATTTGGGCATTCAGTCCCATTACTTCATATCAGATAGATAGAGACTTTATTTTCTCCAAAATCACTGCAGATGGTGACTGCAGCCGTGAAATTAAAAGACACTTGCTTCCTGGAAGGAAAGCTATGACAAAAGTAGACAGCATTTTTAAAAGTAGAGACATTACTTAGCCAACAAAGGTGCATAGAATCAAAGCTGTGGTCTTTCCAGTAGTCATGGGTGGATGTGAGAGTTGAATCATAAAGAAGGTGAGCACCGAAGAATTGATGTTTTTGAACTGTGGTTTTGGAGAAGATTCTTGAGAGTCCCTTGGGCTGCAAGATCAAACCAGTTAGTCTTAAAGGAAATCAATACTGAATATTAATTTGAAGGACTGATGCTGAAGGTGAAGCTCCAATATTTTGGCCACCTCGATGCAAAGAACCAACTAATTGGAAAAGACCCTGATAGTAGGAAAGACTGAAGGAGGAGAAAGGGGTGGATGAGGATGAGATGGTTGGATGACATCACCAACTCAATGGACATGAGTTTCAGCAAGCTCCAGGAGATGGTGAAGGACAGGGAAGCCTGGCATGCTGCAGTCCATGGGTTGCAAAGAGTCAGACATGACTGAACTACTGAACAATAGTTCATGTTGACATTGAAAAATCAGCACTCAGGTACTTATCTGAGAAGGTACCACCCACTCATTTTCACTAACCATAGATTTCCCCTTGGTTCCTCATGTTGACATCAGTTTCAGTTTTGCTAATCACACCTCCAGTCTTGCTGCCTCAGATGTGGAATATAGCTCTCCAGCTTTTGGCATGCAATTTGTTAAAGGAAAATTTTTTTTCCTGCTAGAAGCTAGGTTACTCATTGAGGGATCTCTGCCTCAATAGCACTGTGATTTAACCAACTGGGCCGACTGCCTTGACCTTATATACCTAGACTGTATACAAAAAGGAAAGAAATTGCTGGAATTCCTTTGCTGTCCTAAATTGCTTTCAGTCTGGATTTACTTAAACCACTCAAGAGTCAGGTTCCCATCCAATATTTAAACCACTCAGGAAAGAGACAATCAGATGTTAAAGGTGTCAGAGAGCTTCCGAATACACAGGATCGAAGGGACCCAAGGTCCAGGGAAGGAAGAAATGTCAGAAAGTCAGTTAAACACCTGCAGACGCCTTCCCTGGGGGCATTTGCCAAGCCACTGAGAAATAAAGTTTGGTTTAGGCAGAAGCCACGAGGTGGGGAGGGGGGGGCAGAAAAAATGGTAGAGAGTTTGGTGTCCATAAGGAGCTGAAATATAAAAACTAGAGGCTTGTGGGTATCAATACAGCTAGTCTCAAGATGTTTGCCAATTTCTGAAGCAAGGCAAAGCAGGAGGCTAAGGAATTAGCATTAAAAAAAAAAAATCTGTGAAGTAGTAGAAGAAAAGTATCCAAAGTCTCTACCTTAAGGAGACATAGACCCACCAGGTTCTCAATAAAGATGTCATCAAATGAGGCAATGAGCCAAGAATAAGGATTCAGGAAACAAGAGCAAGAATACACCATACAGGGAGAGAAGTAATGGGAAGCTTGAGCCCAGGGTGAGGGTGGTGCAGTGTGCTAGAGGGCACCTGGCCCAGCAGAAACAGGAAATCTCTAGAAAGAGGTTTCCTGGAGGAAAATGGTCAAGCATTTGGTACACTGGAGTAGTTGGAAAATATTCCCGGACAGACATTTGGCAGATATGTTGAACCATTCCAAATATATATATATATATTTATATATATATAAAATTGATGGGAACATAAAAATCCTGTACCAAAATTGAGGCAAATATTTCCTTGAGGAAAAATTAATAGTGAGCATGAGCTCACTTCTTCATTTGACCAGGAACATTAATAAAAGTCTGGCTATTGCTTCCAAAAATGCAATGCAGGCATATTAAAGGCATGTAAAGAGAAAAATTGTGATGCAGGGGGCTGTGTAATGGGCTAAATCTTCACCCATCAGAGAAGGAAACCAATAAATAATATCTAAAATGGAAATCTGTGAAAGCAATAAAGCACAGTACTTAGCAATAAAGACTTAACAAACACAACAACAAAAATAATTGAAATATATTGTCTAGTTGGGGCTGAGGGAAGAAAAGTGAATGACTGTTGGTTTTATTATAAGGCTTTTAACACTCTTGACTTTTCAACTATATCAATGTACAAGCTAAACTTTAAAAATAAGAATTAGCATATTTTATATGTCATAAAATAATTGTATAAATATTTCCATTGATAATTAACAAAATAAATTTTCATTCCCAAGAAGTCAACTTTTTTTATGTAAAACTTTGAGCTGCACAGAAGAGCTAAAAGGGATTTTTAGTATATGTTGTACAGAATATGTACATTAGTACAGCATCTGAGAATTGAGAAAGTTCTATCTCTTGGCTCTCAGTTGTAACAATTGTACACCTTGGGATTTCTGGAAAATAACTGCTTGCAAAACCAACAAACCACCCAAGACACAANAGAAGTCAACTTTTTTAATGTAAAACTTTGAGCTGCACAGAAGAGCTAAAAGGGATTTTTAGTATATGTTGTACAGAATATGTACATTAGTACAGCATCTGAGAATTGAGAAAGTTCTATCTCTTGGCTCTCAGTTGTAACAATTGTACACCTTGGGATTTCTGGAAAATAACTGCTTGCAAAACCAACAAACCACCCAAGACACAAATTATGCTTAACAAAGCTCAGCTTTCTAAATTGCACCATATAATCACCATGTTTGAAGTTTTCAATGTAATGATACAATTATCTTTCTGTGAATTTTTGTACATTTTTCCAACAAATATATATTGACACTCTACTAATTGCCATGCACTCCCTAACTACTTAGAGTACAAAGATAAAGCTGAAAAATAAGTTGCTGTCAGAAAGTCCATAGGAACTCACACAATCTCTCATCATTGCCATTATATCAAAGAACAAAGATTTTAAATCTCCATTTTCTGGATTACCTTACAATTTAACCCCAAACCAAGTCAATATTGAGATAGATGTTCTCAATAGAAAATCTTTGCAGGGACTTTTGGGTGGTGGTTCTAATAGTGTCAATATAATTCCCAAATAATTATAACTGCCATTTAGAATTCCAAAAGAGACTAGAGAATTCACCTGCCAATGCAGAAGACACAGGTTCATTCCCTGGGTCAGGAAGATCCCCTGAAGGAGGAAACAGCAACCCACTCCTGTATTCTCTTGCTGAGAAATCGTGTAGACAGAGGCGCCTGGCGCGCTACAGTCCATGGAGTCATGAAGAGTTGGACACAAGTGAGTACCAAGCACAGGGAGACTAGGTCTTTAGGATCAGGGAATAAATATCCACTTCAATAATTCCTTGCTTATTGTATTTACCACAACAATTCATGTACATGCAACTATGAAGAAATAAGACAATTTTCTTTATGCCACATGTGAAAGTCAGTGGAATATCTCATAGTTATGCATGTATTTAAGATCGTGTCTTATTTTAAAGGGCTTCCCTGGTGGCTCAGATGGTAAAGAATCCACCTGCAATGCAAGAGATGTAGGTTCGATCCCTGGGTCAGGAAGATCCCCTGGAGAAGCTAATGCCTACCCATTCCAATATTCTTGCCTGGGAAATGCCCTTTTTTCATTTTGATATGGGAAGAAAAAACTGTAAGCTCATTTCATCTAATTCAATATAGTTCTGACTTTCTATGCTTTTCTGTATAAAGATGAAACACTAGTCACCATTCACTTCAATACATGGATTACTAAGGAAAGGGAAAAAATGGGTCAATAATATTTCATTTGAGGCAATCTCTCTCTCTTTTTCCTTTGGGAAAACAAACCTCAATCTCATATTCAATATTAGCTTACACTTTTAACTTAGACAGAGAAACAACCAATTAAATTTTCCCTTAATACTAACAAGAGTTTATAGAAACAACACAGAGCGATGTCCCCAAGGAAATCTGTAATGAACACAAATCAATCTGTATCGGGACCTATTGACTTGGTTTTCAGGCACTTAGGATCACAGAATGGTGAGTCTCTTCAGTAAAAGGAGTCAGTTTGACCAGAAAAAGAGCCATTTTTTCATTATCAGTTTACCATTTATTTCTTTTAAAAGACACTATTGCAAAGTGGTACTGGAATTTGACAGCCTGAGTTTGATTCATGATTTTGCTATATTGTCATAGGTTACTTAACCTCTCTAAGAGTTAATTTTAAAGGGATAATAATAACCAGTCTTAGATCTATGCTGATAATCATATGTAATATATATATACAAAGTAATAATTGTAAAAGACCAGCAATTATGTAATTAGCATAATTATAATATGAAAAAATATATTGTCATAAAATGTTCCTACAACATTTTAAATCCCCAAATCTGCAGTTACATTTTCTTTACATTTGTAACATTGTGTTTTCTCTTTTTGGAAGACTTGGAAAAAAGATATTTATTTTGTTGTTCTCCAGATAATAAATAAAAATCATAAAAATAAAAGTAAGCATACAGAGGTAAAGTAAATATCAATTAATGTCTAATATAGTCTTCTTGCACCCTAACGAATTACTTTGAGCATTCCCTTTTTAGTTATTATTAGATGGATAGATAAAGTTGTAATATTTCTCTGGGTTCTTCATTTAAAGCAAAAGAACCCAAAAGGCTGAAAATATTTACAATCACTTGTAAGTGATTGTAAATATTTACAACTGCACCTTGAAAACAAAAAGCTTGCCAGTCTTTGTTACATCTTAACAAATAACAGCAGTTCACAACTACAGAATATATGGATGATTCCTCTAATAAACTGATGAGCAAAAACATCAGGCACACACTGAACTGTCAGTTTATAAAGCTCATCTATGTTGTTGGAATTTGGGGTGAAAATCACCTGAGTGGCAGGGCAGTGACCAGAAGGTGGAGTCAGACAGTGCACTGGCGATCTTCCAATTCTTGATCTGAACTCTGGTCAAGTGACACATTTATTACTTGTTCACTTACATGCCTACATTTTTGTCAATAAAAAGTATTTTATATATTAAAATAATTATTATAATTCATTTATATATTTTAAAAATTTACAAAGTATGGTCATGTGGTACAGTATTGTTACCATGAGATAAAGTGGTATCATCATAAGCAAAATAGGAACATAACCCTGGGAAGTTATAGCTGGAGTGTAATTAAAGCATCACTGACAAGTCGGACGTGACTTAGCGATTGAATAACGTCAACAACATCAACATATTGATTTCCAATCTTTTTTCACTTACAGCTAAAGAAAATAAAGCCAAAAGAAGGCATTCGGTTTGGTCAAATAAATATGCTTTCTTTGATGTTGTGTTGCAGTCCCTCAATCATGTCCCACTCTCTGTGACCCCAGGGACTGCAGCTCACCCGGCTACTCTGTCCATGAGATTTTCCAGGCAAGAATCCCGCAGTAGGTTGCCATTTCCTCTTCCAGAGGATCTTCTCAACCCAGGGATCAAACCCACATTTCCTGCATTGGCAGGAGGATTTTTTCACCTCTGAACCACCTGGAAAGCCCTACTTACTTTGTATAAGAGGACAAACGAGATCGTTTTCTGGCTTAAAACTCCAGTCCTTTTCCGACCACACGACATGTTTTAATACTCTTCTCCTCATCAAAACAAAAGAAAGTAAAATAGCCAAAAAATGCAAGTCTTGTAACTTAGTACCAGTGACCATCTTCATGAAATTACTCTATCATAATTTACTATTTAAAGCGGAAAATATTTCAATCATTTGTATAGTTCTATATGTCTTTTCAAAGAGAAGAAAGAAATAGATATAAAAATGTGATGATTAAAAAGTTTGTCCACAAGAAGTTTGAAAACAGAATTTATGGCCTCTCCAAGCCCTGTGATTGTTCCTATCACCACACTATGATAAACACAAAAATTCATTTTTTTAAAATTTTTAAACGTTTAATAATAAGATATTTCAACCATATTTCAAGAAATATCTTATTATTGAAATATCTTGAAAAGCCAGAAAACTAGATCTCATTTGTCATCTTATACAAAGTAAGTAGGGTTTTCCAGGTGGTTCAGAGGTGAAAAAATCCTCCCGCCAATGCAGGAAATGTGGGTTTGATCCCTGGGTTGATATTTCAAGATATTTCAAGAATAAGATATTTCTTATTATTTCAATAATATTTCAAGATGTCCAGAAAATATGCAAAATAATAGATACCATCTTAGAGTCTTAGAATCTTAGATCTAGTTATTAACATTTTGATCTATATGGTTGATATCTTTATTAGGTTTTAACTTAAAGAAGTGTAGCTGGAGCCAATCACTGCCATATATCTAGCTCTCTGCATTTTCTCACTCCCAAGAAGCAACCCCTAACCTCAATTTGGTATTTTTTGCATGCTTTCAAGTATTATTTTACTTAAAGATACAAATTCTTTATGTACTTATATCACTATAAAATACTGTTTTGTATATTTTAAATTATGTAAATAAATGTTCTGAATGTATCCTTATTTTAGATGGAAAGTTCTTAAGGGTTTGCTTCCAAATAATTTTTCAAACCCTCTTAGGACAGAAATCACTTGATTTTCATCCTCAAAGTACTTTGAAAGGTAGATTATAACTGCAGTGTCCTATTCTGCCTGTCATATTTTATTTCTTAAGCTGCCTACA
Organism: Neotragus moschatus; assembly: GCA_006410615.1. Lineage (NCBI taxonomy): Eukaryota > Metazoa > Chordata > Mammalia > Artiodactyla > Bovidae > Neotragus > Neotragus moschatus. The sequence continues at coordinate 5,043 of SJYA01003007.1, read as the reverse complement.
TGTGAGTTCAATCTGGTATCTATGTTTATAATTAATTAGATCCCAAAATAGAAATGGCAGCAGAGAATAGAATTTGGTTGTTGAAAGTATCAGAATTGACTGCAGTGTCTTGATATTTCCTTATAGTCTGTGCAACCTTTTTCCACTTACATGAAATCTCAATAAGAAAAAGAATTGCTTTCTATTTCCCAGCTTCAACAAGAAGGTCATTATTCTTTTATTGGGCAGCTTTGCAGTAAATAGCATTCATTCGTAAAGCTTTGATTTTTAGCTTCATTTTAACTCTGCTTCACTGTCAAGCATTTCTTCTCTGAGTCACCCTCTCCCGCCTCCCCTCCCAGATCTATCCATTAACACTTGTCCATCTTCTCTACAGTCATTGCCACCTTCTGGAGTCACATCACATCCAAGCCCTTCATGCGACTTCAGTTTAACGAAACCTGCCACTGTGTCCCCTAATCTGATCTCATTACAGCTGCTCTAAAGGAGAAACAGGAATCTCAGGTTTCTAACATTCTCTGAATCTCTGCATCTTAAAATTCTTATTACATCTCTGACCTCACTGGGCACCAGTTCCCACGCAGTCTCTACTCTAAAACTCTGGTGGGCTCTCTCAGTTTCTAGAATGGTCCATGCTCCTCATCCCTCCTGAGAGCCCTGGTGGAACCCGCACCCTTTGCTCAGGGCTCTGTCCTCCACTCCAGACACAGTCCTTTTCCTAAGAAGGTCACCTCTGCCCCCACCACTTCATCTACTGTACCTTGCTATTTTCCTTCACAACCTTATCAGTGCATCTCTGTGTGAGTGTGTGTGTGTGTGTGACTGGTTCCCTCCCTCATTAAACTTTAAGCCCTATCAGAGCAGAGACCATATCTACACTGTTTAACATTCACCACTGAACTCCAGCACTTCGCATAGCTTGGCTTATAGTAGGCACTTCCTGAATAGTTGTTCAATTATTTTTAAGTGTGCATTTATATCAACTAATGAATATGTAAGCAAGTGGAGGGTGGCAGTGTTTGCTTACAGAAAGTGAGATGAGATATATCGAGGCAGCACAACCTTACCAACTAGAGAATCAGCCGCAGCCTCCGCCACTCACAAAAACTGCCCTGTAGGCTCGCCTGTGTGTGGAACCTCCCTCACGTTCACTAGTCAACCTGCCCGCCTGTCTTCACGGTTTCAATTGCCAGCCAGCTAAACAAAGTTCTAAAGGCAGGACCCTTTGGGAGGTGACAGAGCATGTGGATTGTAACCAGGCAGGAAAGCAGAACCTGTGGAAGCTTAAGGAAGTGAGCAGCTTAGGAGGCAGTCATAGGAGAGAGTTAAAAACATATGTGCGATGCAGAAACTCAGTCCTTATTCTCCACTTTAGCTCCTAACACTTCTGATGAGAATGCAAGAAGAGAGAACACCAGACAGGGAAAGATGTGGACAGTGCAGGACATTCAGTCCTCTGTAGCTGCCTACCAGTCACCTTCCTTCTTTTCCACGCACGCCCATGAGCCATTATCCTGTCAAAACAGGACGTCCCAGGGCTTCCCTGATGGTCCAGTGGTTAAGACTTTGCCTTCCAGTGCTGGGGCTACGGGTTTGATCCCTGGTGGGTGAACTAAGATCTCTCATGCCATGGGGTATGGCCAGAAAGTGGGGGGAAAAACAAACAGTAAAACAAGAGCTTGGAAACACCATCTCATCTTCTCCTGATGCTGAGAACATCTGCTTTTTTCCACATTCAATGTATCTTAAACCGCTTGTAAACAAAAAACTCTTCTTTAGGAGAGTGTTTTCCTTATCTATTCTCACATGCAAAGGAAATAAATCAGGAAAGATTAAGATTTTTGTATTTAAATGCCTAACTGCAAATCCCTGTGAATGTATCTGTAATCATGTCTATTTCAAGACATGGCATAATCTTTGTTTTGCCCTTGCTGTTAATCTACTTATTATTAAGGAGTCTAAGGAGCTGGGGCCTCTGAACTGTCTAAAAGTGATGTCTTCCTAGGGTTTTAAGATGTTCCATTTACTTTTAAAGATAATAACAAAGTATTGCTAGAGGTGACTTTGACACCTTTCGAAACTGAACAAATAGTGGTCTAGTTGTTGGCTATCAGATTCACAGAGGAAGTTCATCCTACAGGTGAAACACTTCCAGTCTGGGGAAGACTGTGAAACAACTGTCAAAGACGTGTGAAACAGATGGTGCAAAAAAAAAAAATGTACACAGATCATGCAAAGTCTCAAAAAAAACCCCACAAAGACAAGTGCATTATTACCACTTTGGAATTCACATTTTTGTAATTCTCTAGGTATGAAACACATGCCCTCTGAATAAAAGTAAACTGAGACTTATTCTTCTAGCTGTCAAAACTAATCATAAACTTTTATCAATAAGAACAGTAAAGTTTAAGAACAGGCAAACAGACAAATGAACCAAAAGTCAAAAAGTAACCCCACATACAGACAGGAATGTGGTATATAATAGAAGTGCTATTATAATTCAGTGAGGTTATTTTAAAAAGTGCTGGAGCATTTGCCTATCNAAAAAAAAACCCCACAAAGACAAGTGCATTATTACCACTTTGGAATTCACATTTTTGTAATTCTCTAGGTATGAAACACATGCCCTCTGAATAAAAGTAAACTGAGACTTATTCTTCTAGCTGTCAAAACTAATCATAAACTTTTATCAATAAGAACAGTAAAGTTTAAGAACAGGCAAACAGACAAATGAACCAAAAGTCAAAAAGTAACCCCACATACAGACAGGAATGTGGTATATAATAGAAGTGCTATTATAATTCAGTGAGGTTATTTTAAAAAGTGCTGGAGCATTTGCCTATCTTTGCAGGGGGGACGGATTTCTCTTCTTCATGGACACATGGCTAAATGGCCTTTCTTAGCCTCTCTTGAATTTAGATGTGACCTTGTACCTGAGCTCTGGTCGATGGAAGGTGGGCAGGATCAACACACCCCCAGGCCTGATCCACGGAAGATTTCTGTGCTATCACTGTGGCTTCCCCACTCCTCCGGCAGCCTTGAAGCCCACTGTCAAATAGCAGAGCCACTGTATTCTTGCCTGGAGAATTCCATGGACAGAGGAGCCTGGCAGGCTACAGTTCATGGAGTCTCAAAGAGTTGGACACAAATGAGTGACTTTCACTCACTTCACAGTGTGGAAGGAGCCCAGGTTTCTGAAGCAAGTCTTAGAGGAGGGACTCCTGACAATCAGAAACACCCGTTTTGGACTTAGCTGAAAGACAGTTAATCGCTCAGTCATGTCTGCCTCCTTGTGACCCCATGGATTGTTGCCCTCCAGGCTCCATGGAATTCTCCAGGCAAGAATACTTGAGTGGGTAGCCATTCCCTTCTCCGTATATCCCCAACTCAGGGACTGAACCCAGGCCTCCAATATTGCATGTGTATTCTTTACCACTGAGCCACCAGCAAAGCCCTAGCTGAAAGAAGTAAATTTTATTGGGTTAGAGCACTGAGATTTGGGTGTTTATTTGTTAAAGTAGCTACCACTGTATTTTCTAATACAGATTTTCTTTTCATACCATACACATGACACCTATATTATTAAGACCTAAATATCTTTGACACCCTCCAAAACAGAATATAAGAAAATATATATTTATGACATTTAGGTAGAACTGGAACACTAACAGCAAATCATAAAGGAAGAATCTACCTACATTAAAAGGAAAAAGAAATCTGTTATAAAATACATATAAACATATCAACGTCATAATCAAAACAATGTAAAGCAGAGAGAAGATATTTATAATGCACATGACTGACAAAAAAGATTAGTATGGGGAACATTAAAACTCCTATAAATATTTTTAAACAAAGAACACAATTAAAAAAATGAACAAAGGATGAAATCTAAATAGCCAAGAGAAACATGGCCAAATTACTATCAAATTATGAGTAACTGAGAAAATGCACAGTAAACCACAGTGAAAAGTTTAACACACATTTCAAAACTAAGTACATTTAAGGGAGTGTAAACACACGGCCTGCCTGCAGGTCTGGGAGTTGGTGCAGGCATTTTAACGCAGAGGTGGAAATAGCTAGTTCATATGCACAGGTAATCCCACTACAGCCCAGCCAATTCCACTGCAAGGCATATAATCCAAAGAAGCTAGCTCACATACATACATACAAGAAAAATTCCTGTAGATACATTAAGAGTTGCAGAAACTTACAAAGAAACCTTACAAAGTCCATCAATTAATAATAGATAAATTCTGGAATGTTCATAATATTAAATGATATGTGATAGTAAATACTTACAAACTAGACGCATATGTTTTAACAAGTCTAATAGTGGTAAATAAAAAGCAAATTGGAGAATGGTAAACACATCCTGAGGGCTTCCCAGGTGGAGTTAGTAGTAAAGAACCCACCTGCCAATGCAGGAGACATGAGAGATGCAGGGTCGATCCCTGTGTTGGGAAGATCCCCTGGAGAAGGACACGGCAACCCACTCCAATATCTTTTTCTTCATTAATTATTTTAATTGGAGGCTAATTACTTTACAGTATTGTGGTGGTTTTTGCAATACATAGACATGAATCAGCCAGTGGTGCACATGTCCCTCCCATCCTGAACACCCCTTCCCACCCCATCCCTCTGGGTTGTCCCAGGGCACCAGGTTTGAGTGTCCTNATCTTTTTCTTCATTAATTATTTTAATTGGAGGCTAATTACTTTACAGTATTGTGGTGGTTTTTGCAATACATAGACATGAATCAGCCAGTGGTGCACGTGTCCCTCCCATCCTGAACACCCCTTCCCACCCCATCCCTCTGGGTTGTCCCAGGGCACCAGGTTTGAGTGTCCTGCTTCATGAATTGAACTTGCACTGATCATCTATTTTACATACGGTAATATACATGTTTCAGTGCTATTCTCTCAAATCATCCTACCCTCACCTTCTCTCATATAGTCCAAAAGTCTGCTCTTTATATCTGTGTCTCTTGACACCCCACTCCAGTGCTCCTGCCTGGAAAATCCCATGGACGGAGGAGCCTGG
>SJYA01003006.1:18008-44263 GCA_006410615.1 Neotragus moschatus | reverse complement strand
AGGATGAGATGGCTGGATGGCATCACTGACTCCATGGGCGTGAGTCTGAGTGAACTCCAGGAGTTGGTGGTGGACAGGGAGGCTTAGTGTGCTGCGATTCATGGGGTGGCAAAGAGTCAGAGACGACTGAGCGACTGAACTACACTGAAGTGAACTGCGGAATGCCAAGGTGTCAGAATTACAAGCATTTGCTCTCACGGTATTTCAGCTAAATACCTTTACCCTGATACTCACAAAGTAATCCTAATTTCACGTGCAGTTTAGCTTATCATGTAATATTTAAAACTGTCAGGAGATCCCAAAAAGCACAGCAATTTTCCTGCTATCTTATTTTATCTATCTGGGGAGCTCTGAAGAGACTAGGAAAGACTGAGCTTCTACACTTAGAAGGCGAAGAGTTGACAGTCGGACCCTGACATTTCAAGACGTCTCTTGGGGCAACCAGGACACCTCATTGTCTGTATGTCTCTTCCTCCCACCTGATTTCTCTCCTTTATAGGAAGAGATTTTTTTGCCTTATCACTGGTGAATTTTTTTAAAAAAGATAAGAGAAATCTCCTGCCATGTTCAGTTCTAGGATTCTATAGTATATTATGTGGATGAAGCAAAATTCCTCGACCTAACCCATAACATAAATCACCTAATGAATGAATGTGTGCCCAGTCATATCCAACTCGGTGACCCCATGGACTTGCAGCCACCAGGCTCCTCTGTCCATGGGATTCTCCAGGCAAGTATACTGGAATGGGCTGCCATGCCCTCCTCCAGGGGATTTTCTTGACCCAGGGATCAAATCCATGTCTCTTGTGTCTCCTACATCAGCAAGCAGAGTCTTCACCACTAGCACCATCTGGGAAGCCCAGTGAAAAAATACATAAAATGTTCATTTCACCCACCCGAGAAGTCCTCTCAGAGTATACAATGGGAAAAGAACTCTACTATGTATTTCAACAGTAACTGCTAACATATGAGTATGGTTAGAGTATGGAAACAATTCTGTAAGGTATGCAGCAACAGTCAAGATCCTGAGCACAAAGCTGGAAGAGTATTTGTTTCAAACCATTTTACTGTGTGCTAATGTTTTCATCAGTCAACTGGGTTTAAATCTAATTGTCATGCATATTAAATGGTAGGTCTGACAGACAAGGTTGCTCTAATTCCTCCTAATTAATACAGTCAGATTTTAAAGGCCAAATTAGCATTTTGAATACAGTTTATAGTTTTGCTTATATGTGTTCAGGCAAGTAAAACAAATCTGAAATATTGAGAATGTTGGGGTTTAATTTATTTTATATATACTACTTATGGAATAAGGGATCAAATGTTTTACTTTAGATCTGTCATATTGGTTTATTTTTCTGTTCTTCCTATAATAGTAGAAATTGCATAGTCATTCTATCATCAAGCCTCAGCTCATGCTTTTTCCTAAACCTGGATAATCTTTTTCATAGTCAAGACACTTTTATGAAGTTATGAATGATATAAACAAATTCAAAGACAAACAACAGGGCCAGAATAACTGTCAATACTAAAATATCTTACATGCCAGGCAAATTCTTAGCATTCTTAAAATCACAACATAGAAAATACTTCTAAAAATCAATTTAAAAACTTAACATGGAAGGAAAAAATTGGCAAAATAGATGAACAGGCGTTTCTCAGAAAGAGAATCATGCCCATTGAACATGACAGAAGGAATCACAGATTAATATAACAATAAAATCAATTTTTACTGATAAGTGTGGTGAATTCAACAAACATTAAAAGGCTTTACATTACTGACATCAAGACTATACCCCTCTCATAGCAAATACAAAGAGTGTTATTTGTTGTAGTAGGGATTTATTTTTTGGTAGCACTCATCAACATCCATCCTAAGTAACACACATGTGGAAAAATAAACATGTGCAGTGATTACATTGAATGCCATTCATCATACTAGCCCTTGGAAATCTAAGTTTTCTCAATAAAACAATGGCTAAAATATGGTTGAGCAATATCACAGTGCATAGTCAGTGCATGGTCAGGCCTGTCTGACTCTTTGCGACCCCATGGACTGTAGCCCTCCCAGGCCCGTCTGTCCATGGGATTCTCCAGGCAAGAATTCTGGAGTGGGCTGCCATGCCCTCCTCCAGGAAGTCTTCCCAACCCAGGGATCAATCCCGTGGCTCCTGGATCTCCAGTATTGGCAGGCAGATTCTTTCCCACTGGGCTGCCTGGGAAGTCCAGCAATATCACGGTACTTTATGCGGCTGCTAAAAAGGATAAGGTGGGATGTGTATGTGGATAAAGAATGATGTACTGAATCAAACGTTACAAGATGAGTTAACAGGTCAAATGATAATAGGCATGATAACTTAAGGATCATTTTTTATGATCTCTGGTATTTCCTACTAAAATATTTCCANCGGTACTTTATGCGGCTGCTAAAAAGGATAAGGTGGGATGTGTATGTGGATAAAGAATGATGTACTGAATCAAACGTTACAAGATGAGTTAACAGGTCAAATGATAATAGGCATGATAACTTAAGGATCATTTTTTATGATCTCTGGTATTTCCTACTAAAATATTTCCAGTGGAATATATAAGTGAAATTACTCTGGAAGGAATGATGCTAAAGCTGAAGCTCCAGTACTTTGGCCACCACATGTGAAGAGATGACTCATTGAAAAAGACTTTGACGCTGGGAGGGATTGGGGGCAGGAGGAGAAGGGGACGACCGAGGATGAGATGGCTGGATGGCATCACGGACTCGTTGGACATGAGTCTGAGTGAACTCCGGGAGTTGGTGGTGGACAGGGAGGCCTGGTGTGCTGCATTTCATGCGGTCGTAAAGAGTCGGACACGACTGAGCAACTGAACTGAACATCACATATATTCAAATTTGAGTATTTTGTAGTAATCCGTTTTATAGAAAGCTTCTTTTTTCTCCACGTATGCCTTGGCCCACTTGAAGTTACTTTTACTGCTAGGGGCTTCCTAATAGGGGCTTTACTACTAGGGGCTTCCTTGGTGGTTCAAACGGTATAGAATCTGGCTGCAATGCCAGAGACCTGGGTTCAGTCCCTGGGTCGGGAAGATCCCCTGGAGAAGGAAATAGCTAACCAATCCAGTATTCTTGCCTGGAGAATCCCATGGACAGAGGAGCCTGGAGGGCTACAGTCCATGAGGTCGCAAACAGTCAGACATCACTGAGCACACACACAAGACAATATATATATATTTTAAAAGTAACAAAAAATAGAGTCAGTACTAAATTGTCTAGCCTGGTGGGTTTCAGTCCCCGGGGTCACAACGAGTCAGACACAACTGACCAGCTAACATTGTCGATACATTCACTTCCCTTTCACTATGCTATGATCCAGATTGGGTTAAAAAACAGTTACGTGTGTTGAAAGAATAATAGAATTGGCAATAGCAATAGAAATTGATCTATATGAATCAAACACTGAGTTATTTATAAATATACATGAAAAGACTGGCATGGTACATAACCAGCTAATTGTTTTTAATTGGGGGAAACTTTCTACTTTATAGAAATTATTTTTTCACAGTAGACTTCTAATTTTTTTTTTTTTTTAAATATGAGAACAATGTCAAGAAACATGAACATTCTTGGAAATATCTACAAGAGTCTTTGAGAATCTCTGGTGGTCTCCTCATTCTCCTCTTTTTAACTTTACTTTGCATCAAGAACCAGCATTTGATAGAAATGTACAACAATTCTTATCCATCTTTAAAAATACATATTATTAACATTTAAATCATATATTTCCCTGTTTCCCACTATACATGTGCTCTATTTTCATCATATTCTGTTTAAAAGGATTTTAAATCCAATGTGTCAAATTAAAGAAAACGAAACTGAAGACTGAATACATTTCTGAGCTAGGAATGTGAAGACAGAAGCACAGAGAGGGAAACAAAGTTGATCTTCATCTTAAGAATCCCATTGGCTCCCCTTTTCAGCAAAGTAACAATTACCGATCAGTGTCACCAAGGAGAGCAGCTTTATTCCTCATTTCTCTCATTCTTATCAAATAGTTATTGTCCAATCAAAAAGCAACATTTATATATTTGTATTCTAGTTCATTACACATTAGAGGGGGCACTGAAATAGTCTGACCTGTGTAACAGTACAGGAAAAGAATAATAAAAAGTAGACCTACCCAAAAGGCTGAAAATTCATCTAAGATAAAAGTTCGGAAACTTCAGCCATTACTAGATCTAGGTCTACAGTCTTCTAGTTGTCAGTTTCAGAAGAATTTCAGCTGGGAGGACGCTATCTTCCAAGGGAAAAAAATAATTTAGGGGATGCACAGGTATTTAAAATGGGAAATGTACTTGTAAACACATTTTAATAAAGAATCGAATAAAAACCCAAAAATGATGGCACTGCTTCAAACCAAAATCAGTGCACAATTCTGAGGACAATTCCCCAAGGTTTTCATTAAAAAGTGGCTTATTTTGCTTAGTTCTTCTAATAATTCACCATTTTTGCTGAGTACCCCAAATTCTCATGCACGGATTTGCCACATTATGAACTCAAACTGGCTTGTTATATCAGGGACTACTTCCACACAAGTGAGAAGCATATATATATATATATATATATTTTTTTTTTAAGGGCAGGAAAACTTTCATAGGCCTAGAATATTAGTATGACAAGTCCTGTTAATTTACACAATCACTTATTTATCATAAGTCAGTGACACTGTCATTTATTCGGTAATCTATCCACCCATTTTCTCCCTTCTTTTCACAATGCCTTTCATTTCTTTAGGGCATTCTAATGACTCACCTACAATTTTTCACTCACTAGCACATTTCCTTTCCTGTGGTCTGATTTATCTTCTAACGGGGATCTTAAATTTAACTCCACTATGAACACTCAGCCGGGGCTCCTCTCACTCTGTACCATCCCCCGTGAAGCCCGGGACTGTGGTCCATGCTTCACATATTCACAAACTCCACACTTTCCCATCTTCAGACCTTGTTTATGCTGTTTCTGTCTCATTATACCCCTTTCTCCGACCAACTTCCCATGATCAAATTCCACCCTTCTTCCAGGACCCTCTCAAAAGCATTTCAGAAGAACTCTTCAACTCCATGGAAAATCTTTTTTTCTCGTTGCCCGTACATCACCTCCCCTAAACTATCTTGGCTTCCCAGGAGGCTCAGTGGTAAAAAAAAAAAAAGTCCACCTGCCAATACAGGAGATTCAAGAGAAACAGGTTCGATTCCTGGATCAGGAAGATCCGCTGTAGAAGGAAATGGCAACCCAGATTAATTTCTGGATTCCAGGCAATGCTTAGAATAAAGGTTCAACACATAATTCTCAATGCCTTAAGATTTCGTATATAAAACCCTTTTGTAGTAATGCATCTAGAAAGTGCGGTGCCTTAAGAATCCAGAACACTTGACCTATGCTGCCTCATTCTAATTTGCAGATTAGAAAACTGAAACAGAACTGTTGTCAGACTGTCCCAAGATTATATAGGAACTTTAAATGGGAGCTAATATTCGAATTCTGTTTCAAAAACATTCATTTGTACTGAATCTCTTCAGGTGAAAATTACATAATGCATGAATCTATTAGTGGTCCTCACATACCTCGCTGATATCACAGGGGCCTCTGAGATTTCTGAGATGGGCCAAAAACAATGCTATTCCCTCCTTCCCTAGAATACAAGAGATTTCATCTTACAATGCATCATTGATGAACATCCATAAGAATTCATCAACTTATGTTTAAAAGGGAGAGAATTTAGGTTTCGAGCAATTACAGCAAACACAGCTACATCAATACAGACAATCTTTTGAAAAGATAAGTGCCTTCCCTAAAACATCCCCTGATATAAATTCTACCATTAATTCCTTAAAACCATAGTGCATCAGTCCTTAAGCTAACATCTTTCTCTCCTCTCTGCCCCTTTTTCCTTCCTGTTCCTCTTTCTTTCTCCTTTTCCCTTCGGGTTTCCCATTAAAATTCAAACATGCATGAGAAAAGTAATACCTCAGTAAGGATTCAGTTCAGTAATTCTTACTGAGCAAACAAAGCCACAATGGATCCTGAGAGCACAGAGATAAACAGAACACCAGCTCTGTCCTCCAGGTAATACAAGGCGGATGAGATTGCCACTCACTCTGCCACAAGGGTATGCTCAGCCAGGCTCCTAACAGATAAACTGATAAACAAACCAGCCTTAAGAAAGATCCTTCAGAGGTCGGCAGCGTAAAGGAAAGGGCGTTGACATAGGTAAAAACTGGGATAGTAAAAGTACGGATGTGAACTGCAAGCTCCCAGAGTAGCCTGTGATAAACAGTCCTTAAATAATTAATCTTCCCTTTTACATCATACTGGTGCTGCCGGAGGGTGGACCACACACAGAGGAAGATGGGAGACAGAAGTGAAGACATCGACAGAGAGAGGGTTGGCATGATGACAAGCCAGGCCAAGTGTTATGCCCGAGGTTCGAGTCCCCAAAACTGAGAGAAATAAGATGCCCACAGCAACGCAAATGCATAAAGGGGTTTATTGCTAGCTCGAGCTAGGGCTCAGGTGGAGAGAGCCCGGAGCTCTGATTTACAACTGCTTTTATACGGGTGGTTCTTTGACTCTGCAACAGCGGAACTGGCGTGTAATGATTGGCTAAGCCATACACGGGGGATTTTCAAATTACAAAATCTCATTGGCTCGGGTTAGAATCAAAGTCCCAATCCTGATTGGCTCGAGTTTGGTGTGAGCGGGACTTCCCCAGGGTAGAGCTTCCTAGAATTATAACTCAGGTTTACAGGAACCCGCAACTTAGGCCTGGTGTAGCCTGTCGAGCCTGTCATGGCTCCTGTCTGGTCCCCTAACACCAAGGAAGAAGAAAGGAGAGGACACTATGGAGAAGAAGATGCAAGCAAGGCTGGCTCCACAGAAAGGACTTCATTCTACATCGCAAAGAAAACCAAATGGAGAATGAAATTCATATAGCCATTGTCTCAAATTCCTTGGAAACTTCAGACTCTGTGATGTGGATCTTTGATTTATTCACAATATTTTAAAAACCTCTTTTTCCTCTGTTAATATTTTTCTAGCTTTATTGAGATATAAATGGCAGATAACACCATATAAGTTTAACATACTCAATGCAATGACCTGTATCAAAAGGTATATACAGGGAATATTCAACACAGCAAAGCAATAAAAAAAACTCTGATGATAAGGAATCTGGAGTTCCATAGGAGACCAAACCTTTTACCAGAGTGATTTCCACTCCATGTGGTTAGACAGATATATCATTATGCATGATTAAATATTTAAAATGAAAATATCAATAGTTCCTAATTAACCCCTCTGGCTAGAATATGAGACATCCCACAAGAGAAAGTTCTTGGAGCTGGGGGAGAGGGGATGCAATAAAAGGACTCTGATGCCATACAAACTGCAGATCATCACTTTAGAGAGAGCAGCCAGAAAGACAAATCTCAAGACAAGACCAAAAATAAATGGAAAGCGATGATGGGGGTGGGCAGGATCAGCTCAGGGGAAGGGTGTCTTACAGTTTAACAAAAAAATTTTCAGGCAGAAACAAAACAAAAGATGCTTTAGAGCACAGTGTACACAAAAGCATCTAGGAATCATGTAGGCTTCCTCATCAGCTGTATGACCTTGAGCAAGTTTCCCAGACCCAGTGAGATAAGAGGAAAAAGTATTTAGGACGGTGAGGCCGTGAGAACAGGAGGTTGGACTTAGGGAATGGTGTATCCTAATCGGCTAATTAGTTTTCCACGACCTCCCACCATGGACGCTGCAGAAACCTTTCACTGCTCCCCCCATCCTGCATCAGGCAGGAAGAAATGAGCTACGAGTCAATGAAAGCCCAGATAAAATCCCTGATGGAACCACAGTCAAAAATGATGAGCCACTCAAAGATTATTCTTCTCTCAGAAAGCGGGAAAGAGAACAGTCTAACTTTCATGCCCTTCTAACATGGAGGCATCAGAAAGCTGCAGGTTTGGGAAGTTCGCGTCTGCCCCCGCAGTCTTACCTACACGGACCATAGTTTTCCAAAACGAGTGTGCAGCCTGGTGGAAAGGGGAGATGGTTTGAGTCAGGTTAGCAAGGACGACTCTGTGGGGAGCCGGGCATGCTCGCCTGAGGGAGGAAACAGACAGAGCAGGCTCCATCTTGAAAGCAGGACTCCATGTTGGGCCGCACCCTGGACTTTGAGCTATATGCCCAGTATCTATGGAAACAACACATCAATGGAAAACCAGACCCCCAGATGGAAGAGCCCCAGGGCTCCTACCTAGACTCTCTCTCGCCTAAAAGAATACGCTCATTATCTCTGTAACAGAACAAAGTCATAAATCCCATTATGCTTATCGGGGTATGACCACAGGCCTATTGATCTATGTCCACTGTTTAGCTATCTAGGCTTATGATGCATGAATCATGGGTTAACTTGATCGTATCTCTCTTTTACCTTGTGCAGACTAGTTTCAAGGAATTTGGGGAGATGGGTTTGAGCAAGTACACTTAGGGTATATAAGGTTTTCACAAAAACTGGTCGGGGTCCTTGGCTAAGAGGAGACTCTGCTACAACAGCCTACCTGTTAATTAATTTCTGCGGTGGGGCATCCATGTTCGCAGGGCTGACAGCTCCCTTCCCACGGCTCTCGCTGCAAGTGCAGAGTGTGTGAAGGGCTGCGGTGATAGCAGCCACACCGGCCAGGGAAGCCCAGGCAGGGGCCCTCGCGGGGCAAAGCCGGGGAAGGATGGACTTTTCAGGAGCCTTCACTCTGGGCTTACGACTAAAGCCAAATGTGACTCCCTCCTCCCAGTCTCCCTTAAGATGTTTTCATTTTGAAATTCAGATTGACTGCATCTGGAGACAAATGGGCTCTGCCTTCCCCAGGCTTCCTGACGACCTGTGGGAGCTGTCTCCCCGCCACAGGCCAGGCCCAGCAATCCTCTTTCCTCACAGTTTGAGCCAGTGAAGACGGACTCCTCAGGAGTTAAAATGGAGCTTCCTGCAATGCATGAAAGGAGATGCTGCTCTGGGCATACCTTAGAATCGCTTCAATGTCAGTGCAAGGAGCTCGTCAATTTCAGCACGACTGGCAAAGCATAGTTTGGAAATCATGTATGAAACAGAGGGAATAGAAATACGTGGACTTTAAGGATGGTGACTCTTCCTTTTTAGAGAATTTTACCATGTGAGGTAAAGGGACCAGGATGCGTGCTGTCTTTTGTCCGCTTGCTAGGGGAAAAAAAAAAAAAAGTTCAGGGAGGGGGCTTCCCTGCTGGCTCAGATGGGAAAGAATCCGCCTGCCTTCCGGAGACCTGAGTTTCATCCCTGTGTCCGGAAGATCCCCTGGAGGAGGAAGTGGAAACCACTCCAGTATTATTGCCTGGAGAAAAATTCCATGGACAGAGGAGTCTGGGGGGAGTTACAGCCCGTGGGGTGGCAGAGTCAGACCCCACTCAGCGACTAACACTTTCACTAGGAAAAATCTGTTCCTCCAACCCTGCCCAAACCAGCCTCCCAGAATCAGTGTAAATCCACCAGCACTTCTCCAAAAACAACACAAAACAAATGTGCATTCTAGAAGGAAGACATGGGGGGACCTCCTCTGGGGAAGCAAGGCGGCAGAGTGCTTTAAAGGACGCTTTAAAGGAGCCTAAGCTGCAAGCAGGAAGCTCTGCCCCTTTCAGTGGCCCCCAGCCGGGGGCGCTCAGTGCAGCCGGCAGCCTGGTCCTCCACGCACGTGTCACCCGTGCCACGGCTTCCTCACGGAATAATAGCCACAGCCATATTCACGAAACCCTCCCAGAGCTTTCGGCGAGAGTGCTGTGTGCATTAGCTCAGCAAACCCCTAAGACGACCTGTGGAGTAGCTACTGCTATCATCCTCGTAAGTCTAAAGTCATAGAACTGGGGGGTGGGGAAGTGCAGCCTGGCTCCTAAGCAACGATGCACATTAACGCCACGTCACTAACATGGATAAAGTCATGAGCAAGAAAGGATGAACTATGGAAAGGAAATTCAGTCTGTGGGCTTGATTTTTGATGGTGGTTGAACAAACCATAGCTTGGTCTCTCTGGATCTCTTAATGCTCAGCACTTTGCACAGTGGATGGTCAATAGTGGGTGCTGAATAAAAGTCAGTCACATGAATCCATGCAGGGAGGAGTTTCTCAGTGATAGAGACACAAATACAGAGAACAGGTTTGTGGACACACTAGGGGAAGAAGAGGGTGGAATGGATTGAGAGAGTAGCATTGAAACATACCCATTACTGCACGCAAAGCAGCCAGCCAGGGAAGCTTGCCGTGTGCAGGGAGCCCAAACCCAGTGCTCTGAGATAGCACGGGGTAGGCGGGTTCAAGATGGGGGTCATGTGCACACCCACGGCTGACTCATGGTTGTATGGCAGGAACCGACTCGACATTGTAAAGCAATTATCCTCAGATTAAAAATAAATTCGTTTTTTAAAAAGGAAGAGCCTCCATGATAAGATGATTTTTGAAAAACCAAGATCAGTAGAAACCAAAATGGATGTAAGCAGACTTGACACAACTCAGGAAATTACCCGAAAATCCCAGAGAAACCTCGCCAGTGTGGAGAGCGGGTTAAGCCCAAATAAATTAATCTAAGCACCTTGACTTGCATTTAGCATTAGGGTCGAGAAATGCAGATCTAATTAGTGGTTGACCTGAAATTTTTACACACACGCACACACCAACACGTTCATATACTCTATGCCCAATAAACATTGTGAAATGGTAAGCTTAGCTTTGCTGCTGCTGCTGCTGAGTCGNATCCCAGAGAAACCTCGCCAGTGTGGAGAGCGGGTTAAGCCCAAATAAATTAATCTAAGCACCTTGACTTGAATTTAGCATTAGGGTTGAGAAATGCAGATCTAATTAGTGGTTGACCTGAAATTTTTACACACACGCACACACCAACACGTTCACATTCTCTGCCCAATAAACATTGTGAAACGGTAAGCTTAGCTTTGCTGATGCTGCTGCTGAGTCGCTTAGTCGTGTCCGACTCTGTGCGACCCCATAGATGGCAGCCCACCAGGCTCCGCCGTCCCTGGGATTCTCCAGGCAAGAACACTGGAGTGGGTTGCCATTTCCTTCACTGCATGAAAGTGAAAAGTGAAAGTGGAGTCGCTCAGTCATGTCCGACCCTTAGAGACCCCGTGGACTGCAGCCTTCCAGGCTCCTCCAGCAAGAGTACTCGAGTGGGGTGCCATTGCCTTCTCCAAGTTTAGCTCTATCCACCATCTATTGGTCAACTTATCAATCATCTATCTATTATTTTTCCACCAACTTATTTATATATCTATTAATAGCTGAGGATATATAATCATATGTAGATTTATTAACATGAATTAAGTTTTCAGTGCAGCACTGTATATTAATAGTACCAAAAATAAGATAATANTCGAGTGGGGTGCCATTGCCTTCTCCAAGTTTAGCTCTATCCACCATCTATTGGTCAACTTATCAATCATCTATCTATTATTTTTCCACCAACTTATTTATATATCTATTAATAGCTGAGGATATATAATCATATGTAGATTTATTAACATGAATTAAGTTTTCAGTGCAGCACTGTATATTAATAGTACCAAAAATAAGATAATAAGGATATATTTAGGGAAAACACTTAAAATTTCTGACTATTAGAATGCTGGCATCTTTGATTCTTCATTGGATGATTAGAAGGGCCTTTTGTTTGTTAAAAAGCACATGCTGATTATATGATAAATGATCAAAGGCCACTGACAATTGATAAGTCTTTTTCAAATAAGTCATTTATTTTAAATTACTGCACAAAACAGTATTTTATTCTTAGGTACAACCTATTATGAGCTGTAAGCCCAAATGACACACTAAAATGTGTCCAAAGGTTAATTACAAATGAATGCTTTCAAAAATATAAGAAATTAGTAACTGAAAGTCAAATAAGTGTTACTATACAGACAGCTAAAAATGGAAAGAACACTGTTATTGAATTGTTGGCAAGTGAATACTAACTGGGAGACAATTGTTCACCTGCCTTCATTTTATCCCACGTACAATGAAGGCTACATCCTTGACCTCAACCTCCCCAAAATGGAAAGGAGGCTAATTAGTATTTGTGAAGAGTTTGTAATACCTTGGCTTAGAGAAAAAGAATGATAAATGGTGCCTGATACTGCAAGTGTCGTTTAATTTCAATAATAAATAAAAACAGAATTTTTACCAAAAGGGTAACTTCTATCCATAAGGACTGAGTAATTCAAGGATGACTCAGAAACAGCTCTACTGATTTTTTCCATCCTCTAGGAAAGCAGGTTTTCTTCTCTCTTCACTTTTACCCTGGAGAAATATATGCAACCTGGTTTCCTTTTTGCACAGAGGGAACAAATATTGAAGCATGATTTTAAAAAGAAAATCAGAAAAAGCTGTAATACAAGATTATGTTGAACGTCGTTTGAGCACTGATATTATTCTCTAGGGAGTTGCTGTCTAGACTAACACTGTGTGTTTCCTGATGATTTGATGTAAAGTTAAGTTAGGGCAGAGGTTCTCAAACTTTCACAAGCATTTGGCTCACCTGCAGGGTCTGTTAAAACAGGTTTCCACAATCCTTAAGTCCAGGCGGGGGACAAAGAATTCATACTTCTAACAAGTGCCAGATGGTGCTGATGCTGCTCTCTGGGAACCATAATTTGAGAAAAACAAGTTAGGAAATTCTGTGGTTTCCAAACCAGAGTCCATGTGATTCACCCACGGAGCTTTGGTAAGAATACAGATTCCTGAACCAGGCCGGAGTCTGCAGAATCAATATCTCCAGGACATACGATTTAATAATCTGCCCTGGTTATAAGCTCATCAGGTAGCCTTGATACACAGTTCCAGAAGCTAGTGAATCAACCATGTCATTCAGAACTACCAAGTCAGGGAACCAAGGGCTGAATCAGGTCTGACACTCCTTTCGCATGTTCAAAAGTTCTGCTCGCTCATCTGTGACGATCTTCTGTCCCCACGCTGGTGACAGTGCCACGTCCCATGCTTTAATGAAGACTGCAGTTATCAGTTCCTAAGGAAAAGGTCTTTTTATTAGGTCTCTCGTTGAAGCACGCGTATGTATGTGCTAAGTCACATCAGTCGTGTCCGACTCTGCAACCCTGTAGACTCTAAACTGCCAGGCTCCAGTCGATGGGATACTCAGGGCAAAAAAATGGAGTGGGTGGTGACACTTCCTCCAGGGGATCTTCCCGACCCAGGGTTCAAACCTGGGTCTCTTATGTCTCCTCCTCTGGCCAGTGGGTTCTTTATCATCAGCACCACCTGGAAAGCCCTCCCTGAAGCACCTAACACAGGAAAGAAGTAGCATAGCATACACAGTCTAAAAACACAGATTCTGGAGTCTGACTACCTGGGGTTGAAGGGAGTCATCATTCACCAACTGCAATAACCTTGGACAAAGTCTCAAACCTTCTCTGGCTCAGTTCTCCTTCCATAAAATGGGATCATAGGCCCTGCCCGTTCAGAACCAACTTAAATGGAACGGGCAAAGAACCTAGGCTAGAATAGTGCCTGATGTAATTTAATTTTTAATGTAACTGTCACATTGATGATTGGATGCTATTAAGTAGTTTTAGCTCAATACAAGTACAACTTTTGAAATAATTTTTTTCTGCAAGAGAATATGTTCGTTTGGTGAGTTATTATTCCTGCCCTCCGGGTGGCATTCAAATACAGACAGGGTAACCTCTAGAGCAGGGTATTTTCAATGTGGTCCATGGCTGGATGTGGAGAAGGAAATGGCAACCCACTCCAGTATTCTTGCCTGGAGAATCCCAGGGACACAGGAACCTAGTGGGTTGCCATTTATGGGGTCGCACAGAGTCGGACACGACTGAAGTGACTTAGCATTAGCATGGCTGGATGAGTGATAGCAAGGTATTTCAAATAACTCAGAGAGAGAGAGAGAGAGAGAGAGAGAGAGAAATCTCTAGGGAAGAGTCTGAGGATAATTTTTCAAACTCCTGGCTGAGTGGGTGCTTTGTCGTTTTTGGCTTGTCCTATGTCCCCCTGCTGTTCAGACTATTTGATTGGACCACAAGCTTCCCAAGTGGCAACTAGTGGTAAAGAACCCGCCTGCCAAGGCAAGACACTTAGGAGATGTGGGTTTGATTCCTGGGTTGGAAAGATCCCCTGGAGGAGGGTATGTTAATCCACTCCAGTATTCTTGCCTGGGAAATCCCATGGACAGAGGAGCCTGGTGGGCTACAGTCCATGGGATCACAAAGAGTCAGACACGAGTGAAGCAATTTAGCAGCACACACACGCACAAGATCCTGACGACCCCTCTGTAAACAAAATCAGAAGAGGGTTGGCCTGGCTGGGACCTGGAACTGCAGCTACATACACTGTCGATCATAAGGCTTTAGATAGTAAATACTTTCCTAAAACTTAATTGTTCTTGATAAGTTTCATTTGCTTAAGCCCTCTGTTTGTCTCTTAAAAATGCAAACATTACTGGTAAGAGATGCAAACAACATGGATTCTAATAACTTTAAAATAAAGGCTTATTGTTCAATAAGGCTTCATCCCTGTGGATGGACTTACAGGATTATTCCAGAATCTGAGAGTATTGAATTTTGTGTGCCCTAGTGATGCACTCCTTCCCCCCCAACACATACTCCCGAAAAAAAGAAGAAAAAAAAAGTTGAGGGAGAAGAATTAGGCTAAGGAACAATACTGAGAATATTAGTACAAAATTGAAGCTGCTTTTCAAAGTTTTACCCCTCTTGGGTTATGCTATAATGATCATTGCTGAAAAATAAGTTTTTAATGCCACTTTTTGTTTCAAAAACTAGAAAATAAATTAATACTAGCTTCAGGAACTAGTCAAATATAACTATATTTCTTGTATAAAAAACATTTTTAATGCCCACCATTAGGAAGGATATAAAAACGGAAGCAAACTGTATTGATAAAAATAAAATTTCAAGAGCCATTTCAAAATACATAAATAACAAAATGGCAAACACTTATGAACTAGAATTTTTACTTAACAGGAATTTCTTTAAGGAAACTATACTGTACGTGTTTTCCTCTATTTCCTCTTGGAAACTCCCATGGACGGAGGAGCCTGATGGGCTGCAGTCCATGGGGTTGCTAAGGTTCGGGCACGACTAAGCGACTTTCACTTTCACTTTTCACTCTCATGCATTGGCGAAGGAAATGGCAACCCACTCCAATGTTCTTGCCTGGAGAATCCCAGGGACGGAGGAGCCTGATAGGCTGCCATCTACGGAGTCGCACAGAGTCGGACACAACTGAAGCGACTTAGCAGCAGCAGCAGCAGCCTCTTGACCTCTATAAGCAGGCCAAGAAGCAACAGTTAGAACTGGACATAGAACAGAGTGGTTCCAAATCAGGAAAGGAGTACCTCAAGGCTGCATATTGTCACCCTGCTTATTTAACTTATATGCAGAGTACATCATGAGAAATGATGGGCTGGATGAAGCACAAGCTGGAATCAAGATTGCCGGGAAAACTATCAATAACCTCAAATATGCAGATGACACCATGCTTATGGCAGAAAACGAAGAAGAACTAAAGAACTTCTTGATGAAAGTGAAAGAGAAGAGTGTAAAAGCTGGCTTAAAACTCAACATTCAGAAAACAAATATCATGGCATCTGGTCCCGTCACTTCCAGGCCAATATGGGGAAACAATGGAAACAGTGACAGACTTTATTTTCTTGGGCTCCAAAATCACTGCAGATGGTGACTGCAGCCATGAAATTAAAAAATGCTTGCTCCTTCGAAGAAAAGCTATAACCAACATAGACAGCATATTAAAAGCAGAGACACTAATCTGTCAACAAATGTACATCTAGTCAAAGCTATGGTTTTTCCAGCAGTCATGCATGGATGTGAGAGCTGGACTATAAAGAAAGCTGAGCACCAAAGAATTGAGCTTTTGAACTATGGTGTTGGAGAAGACTCTTGAGAGTCCCTTGGACTGCAAGGAGATCCAACCAATCCACTCTGAAGGAGATCAGCCCTGAATATTCATGGGAAGGACTGATGCTGAAGCTGAAACTTCAATAATTTGGCCACCTGACGTAAAGTACTGACTTATTAATAAAGACCCTGATGCTGGGAAAGATTGCAGGCTGGAAAAGGGGATGACAAAGGATGAGATGGTTGGATGGCATCACCGACTTGATGGGCATGAGTTTGGGTAAACTCCGGAAGTTGGTGATGGACAGGGAGGCCTGGTGTGCTGTAGTCCATGGGGTCACAAAGAGTCAGACATGACTGAGCGACTGAACTGACCTGAAGGTATGTGTAAAAAATAGTGTTACATAACAGCATTTTAAGTACTATTAAATATGAAATGTCCAATAATAAGTATTGGTTAAAAGTTATGATATATACATAGAATAGAATCCTGTTTTTATTAGACTACAAATTGAAGGAATAAATTATTAATTTGAAATTATATTTTCCTGAAAATTATCAAATGGCATTTTTTAAGGGAAAAACCATATTGACAAAATCTGTAGTATGGACTCTTATTGTGAGAGCAAAAAATGGACATTATCATTAAATTAAAATATTAACAGATTATCTCTGCATGGCGGGTGTTGGGAGTTTCATGTCTTTCTGCTTATCCATATTTTATGTATTTTGTAAAATGAATGTGCATTTTTCAGTAAGGAAAAAGGAGCATCTGCTTTGCTTTGCTTGATGGAACAAGGAAGAGACTCCTAATGGACCCTTGACATTTTTAATTCTATTGGTCTGTCACCCTTCCACTCTTGACTATAAGTTGAAACAAGAGAAGAAACAAATAGGCACTGACTTTTTAATCATTTCCAGTTCTCCCAGCTCTCAAGGGATTTTTTTTTTCCTACTTGGGCACTAATAGAGAAGGGGACGACAGAGGATGAGATGGCTGGATAGCATCACTGACTCGATGGGCGTGAGTCTGAGTGAACTCCAGGAGTTGGTGATGGACAGGGAGGCCTGGCGTACTGCAATTCATAGAGTCGCAAAGAGTTGGACATGACTGAGCGACTGAACTGAACTGACTGGTATTTTTGCAGCTTTCACTGCTTACCTGTCCATGATCCTGATTTGGGACAGGACGACTTCAGGAGATTCTCAGAGCAAGAGCACATCGTGAACAAGAGATCTTTCAGTCAATCTATGCTGAGAGATCTTTCAGCAAAAGTTTGCTCAAATCCTCAGTTCTTCTTCACGGAGGAACAAAGTAACAGCGAGATACCTGCATTGGGAGTCAATGAGATCTTCCTTGTGTAATACGGTCTTGAAGCTTTAGCCCAATGGAGTGGACAGTCCTATGCTTGAAGACATAGGAAGTGTCACTGAGGTCATGGGGATGGATGTGGGTAATGTCCAGTAGATATCAATGGTGTGCATCCCAGGGATCAAGGACCCCCTTCTCTCAGAAGAGCTTCCATGGCAACAGCAAAGCATCCAGAACTTAACCAAGAGGGAGACAGGTATTAACAACCTTTCTTTGTTCAATTGCCTGCTCTTCAAAATGAGGCTCAGTTAGGCACAGTTGAGTTTTGTTGTTACTGTTGCCACTATTTTAAATCTAAAATGTGATGGGCTTTTGAGCAGCCAATCAAGTACACCACTGTGAGATTTTTCTCAGCTATTTAGCATTAAACATCAGGGATTTGGTGAAGCTGAACTGCATCTGACAGTCTACAGGCCCAACTGCACGACGAGAACTTCTGACAAATAATGTTTACACAGCTGGGATGCCGTCATTTTGCTCCATCTCTGCAATCTACACACAAAACATCAAAGCACTGATTACCGCATACTACAAAATGCAAACACGATGAACTCTGACATGGTAGAAATAGTTGCACACAAGAAGTTTGGAGTTGGAGAAGAAGGAAATACTAGAAGTGCATTAATTCATTCTTCTTAGTGGGATAATTGATATAATCTCAAGTACATAAAAAGTGAAGAATTATTTGGTGATAAATATGATCAGTAAGACACTATAAAGCAATAAGGCAATGAATAAAGTTGCCAGATATAAATGTGTGTGTGTACACGTGTTGCATATGTGTGAACTAGCTAGGTGTCATCCCTCGTGGCTCAGACGGTAAAGATTCTGCCTGCCATTACAGGAAACTTACAAGACGTAGGTTCGATCCCTGGGCCGGGAAGATCCCCTGGAGAAAGGAATGGCGACCCACTCCAATATTCTTGCCTGGAAAATTCCATGGACAGAGGAGCCTGACAGGCTACAGTCCATGATGTTGCAAAGAGTTGGACATGACTGAGCAACTAACACTAAATACATATATTTATATGTAGATATAAGAACTTCATTTGAATGGTTGTTTTCAGTCCCTCACTTTGAGGCAAGCACATTTACGTCCTTGCTGGCCGACTCCAGGTCTGCACTGCTGGTATCATGAGTCCTGGCTTGACCAGCGCCAGCACAGCTCCAGGTCAGTCCTCTCCCATACTCCTTGATTCCCTCTTATTGCTATTCCTTCCTGGAAACCTCTTTTGCCCTAAAACAGTGGCTTTAACCACTCAAACAGCCTCAGGCTGTGGCTCGTACTTGTGAGTGGCTTCTGCTCGCCATCCTTCTTCTTCCTAGGAAACTGTTATCCCAAAGCGCCCACCTGCATGGATAAGCACTGTTACTTGCTAACACCAGCGGAAAGCACAGCACATGTCCCTGTCCTCCAGTGAGGGACCCTGGGACTCACAGTGTCTTTTTTTAAATAGACTTACCCCAAACAAATATTGTGAAAAGGCCAATGAAATGGAAACCCCTCTTCAGGAAGTGGCCTCTCCAGGGGATTCCGTGGTGCAGAAGAGCAACATCTTTGGACCAGTCACAGGTGTGATGCCCGGGCTTGCAGGGATGGGAGTCTACATAGCTTCCTGCAGGGTGTCGTAACCAGCCTCACGGCAGAGACTGCAACCTGAACACACTCCAGGCAGGGCCGCAATTGCACAGGAGAAACCCACCGTGTGGGAAAGGAAGAGTTGGTCATTTCACTGCAGAGTTTCAAGCTCTTTGGTGTCCCCAGTAGCCACGTCTGTCATCTCCCACAGGTGGTTTTGGACTTGCCCTGTGGTGGAGTCAGCATCGCCCTGACTTCAGAAATATCTCGGTTACTATTTTTCAAACGTACTCAAGGAAATGAATCATCTAGTTTATTTTGTCTTCCCTGGTAGCTAAGCTGGTAAAGAATCTGCTTGCCATGCAGGAGATACCAGTTCGATTCTTGTGTCGGGAAGATCTCCTAGAGAAGAGATAGGCTACCCACTCCAGTATTCTTGGGCTTCCCTGGTAGCTCAGAAGATAAAGAATCTGCCTGCAATGTAGGAGACCTGGGGGTTGGGAAGATCCCCTAGAAAAAGGAATGGCAACCCACTCCAGGATTCTTGCCTGGAGAATCCCCATGGACAGAGGAGACTGGCAGGCTATAGTCCATGGGGTCACAAAGAGTCAGACATGACCAAGCAACTAAGCACAGCACAGCACAGCTGACTTTAGTTCGTCTGTGTATGTGTGTGTATATGAATATATGTTTGTATGTAATTATATAGGTGCATGAAGGCATGGTCTAGCATACACATATAAATGTATCCAAAAGTACCTTTTTTTCAGGAAGTATAGTTTATTTTATTTCCAGTTCAGAAGTTATTACAACAAATGTAGCTCTGGGCAACCTGCGGCAGCCAGCAAATGTACTGATTGTATTTTCTTTTCTTTAAACTTTTTATTTCATATTGGACTATAGCCGATTAACGATGTGAGTTTCAGGTGAACAGTGAAGGGACTCAGTCATACATATATGTGTATATAAAAGTACTTTTTAAAAGATGAAGCTGCTACAAAGCACAGCAGCTTTGTTATTGGTTTAGTCACTAAGATACCCCTTCCCTTCTCCAGGGGCTCTTCCCAACCCAAGAACTGAACCTGGGTCTTCTTCACTAGCAGGTGAATTCTTTACCAATGAGCCTCTTAGGAAGCCCCCAAAGCACTGAACTGAAATCTATATAAACCAATATTTATATAGATCACTTGATCTATATAAATCAATAAGCACTGAGTCATCAACAAAAGGGCTTTACAGAGCAAAAGGACAGGGCCCAGAATATTCTGAGCAGAGCAGCGCATAGAGACACAGGAGTTCCCGCGAAGACAGCCTGATTCAGCAAGACACTCTTTCCCACAACTTGGTGGATATCTGTGCACTTTTCTTCCTGATGGTTACAGTTTCAAGTCATATCATTCTCCAGTGTATTGCTTGGGTCCTTTCTATTCTGTGATCACTGAACCTTGCTATAAAACTGTACTGCGTGAGTATAAAGTTTGTGAGCTCTGATAATAGACTTTTCACTTTGAGTCCACAGGATACCACAGCTATGCTGGAATACGACCTGGGTATCTGAAAAGAAGGACTGAAATGGATGCTATGGTCTTCAATTAAATTACCTCACCATCTCTTTCTGAGATACCTTGCTGCACTAAGGAATCAACAGTCAAATGAACTCAGTCTCTCAGAACACATGCAGGGGAATTCAATATACCGACTCTTAGGGAGACAGCTTCTACCATCTAAATAATGCAACAGAAGGATCCAGAGAAAGAAGTTACAAAACATGGGCAGAATAAAGACTTCTATTTTTTCACTGGATGGAGACTTTCTCTTTGTTAATTAATTTTTCCTTTATGCATGACTATTTTTTCACACCCTAGCCAAAATGAAAACAGAAGACTTCAAGACTTGAAAATTAAATGGTCATTGTGAGTCTGTTCCTAATTATCAGGCCACTTCTCTGAGACTCACTTTGATCTCCATCAAAATCAGGAGATTCATCAGGATGACCTCTAAGATCACTTTCAAACTCCAGATCCTGTTACTTGATGACATTACTGCTGGCACCCTGGATGTACCACCTCTTCATCTCCCTTCTGTTTCAAGATAGCAACACAGGTCTATCAAATCCTATTTCACACACGTATACACCCACTGGTACTAAACGCTTAGTTTAGAGCCCTAAAAACCAATTCGCCAGAACATCACACACTTTCCTTTTCTAGAACTGTAGAATTTGAGAATAATATTCTTTTTATCAATATTGATGTTGGCAAAATCTATCGGCTGATGGGAATTTTCAGCCAGATGAAATACACAGCTATTTTGCTGGAAAGAGAATGGCTTTATCTGATTTTTGTCTTCTTCAAAATCATCCAACTCAGTCCTGAGTCCATTACCAGGAGGAAAGGTGATTTGGGAAGACCTGGAGATGAGATTTTCCCATTACTGTGATTTCACTCTGTGCAGTCTGGATGTCATCGTCTTTTCTGTTACTCTTAAAATCCTCAGACACCATGTCCTTATCATTTAGGGATTAATACTTAGGGACATATTTAGATACAAGATACATTTTATATTTAAAAACAAAAATATCCTCTTTATTATTGCCTTTCCCACACAACTGGCTGATTCTCTGCTACTTGGGGAAAGTTGCTGGTATATTTCTTCCCTAAACAATAAGAAAAAAAAGAAAAAGGATTTTCTAAGAGAAGCGCTGCGTATGTTTGGGATAATCAGAAATTCTATGTCCCTCAATCCCCTCCTCTCTCAAATGAAGGATTTGGATTAAGATCCCTTTATGTGCTAACATTCTAAGAAAACCAAGAGTTTTATTCAGTCCATCAGCAGACTTCAACCTAAAGTAAAAAAGTCAGTCTCAAGAGTCAGCAGCATCGCAGGTCCACATGGCAAGGATACACGAGATGCTGAGTCTGAAGAAAACACACGGCTCTTCAGCTTCTGTGTCTGATCCAACAAGACACCATGAAGTTCAGTTCAGTCACTCAGTTGTGTCTGACTCTTTGCAACACCATGAACCACAGCACGCCAGGCCACCCTGTCCATCACCAACTCCCGGAGTCCACCCAAACTCATGTCCATTGAGTCACTGATGCCATCCAACCATCTCATCCTCTGTCGTCCCCTTCTCCTCCTGCCCTTAATCTTTCCCAGCATCAGGGTCTTTTCAAATGAGTCAGCTCTTCGCATCAGGTGGCCAAATTATTGGAGTTTCAGCTTCAACATCAGTCCTTCCCATGAACACCCAGGACTGATCTTCTTTACGATGAACTGGTTGGATCTCCTTGCAGTCCAAGGGACTCTCAAGAGACTTCTCCAACACCACAGTTCAAAACCATCAATTCTTCAGCATTCAGCTTTCTTTATAGTCCGACTTTTATATCCTACATGACTATTGGAAAAAACATAACCTGACCAGACAGACCTTTGTTGACAAAGTAATGTCTCTGCTTTTTAATATGCTGTCTAGCTTGGTCATAACTTTCCTTCCAAAGAGTAAGTGTCTTTTAATTTTATGGCTGTAATCACCACCTGCAGTGATTTTGGAGCCCCCCAAAATAAACTCTGGCACTATTTCCACATTTCCGCATCTATTTCCCATGAAGTGATGGGACAAGATGCCATGATCTTTGTTTTCTGAATGTTGAACTTTAAGCCAACATTTTCACTCTCCTCTTTCACTTTCATCAAGAGGCTCTTTACTTCTTCTTCACTTTCTGCCAGAAGGGTGGTGTCATCTGCATATCTGAGGTTATGGATATTTCTCCTGGCAATCTTGATTCCAGGTTGTGCTTCTTCCAGCCCAGCATTTCTCATGATGTACTCAGCGTAGAAATTAAATAAGCAGGGTGACAATATACAGCCTTGACATACTCGTTTTCCTATTTGGAACCAGTCTGTTGTTCCATGTCCAGTTCTAACTGTTGTTTCCTGACCTGAATATAGGTTTCTCAAGAAGCAGGTCAGATGGTCTGCTATTCCCATCTCTTTCAGAATTTTTCACAGTTTCTTGTGATCCACACAGTCAAAGGCTTTGGCATAGTCAATAAAGCAGAAATAGATGTTTTTCTGGAACTCTNGTGCTTCTTCCAGCCCAGCATTTCTCATGATGTACTCAGCGTAGAAGTTAAATAAGCAGGGTGACAATATACAGCCTTGACATACTCGTTTTCCTATTTGGAACCAGTCTGTTGTTCCATGTCCAGTTCTAACTGTTGTTTCCTGACCTGAATATAGGTTTCTCAAGAAGCAGGTCAGATGGTCTGCTATTCCCATCTCTTTCAGAATTTTTCACAGTTTCTTGTGATCCACACAGTCAAAGGCTTTGGCATAGTCAATAAAGCAGAAATAGATGTTTTTCTGGAACTCTTTTGCTTTCTTGATGATCCATTGGATGTTAGCAATTTGATCTCTGGTTCCTCTGCCTTTTCTAAAACCAACTTGAACATCAGGAATTTCAAGGATCACGTATTGCTGAAGCCTGGCTTGGAGAATTTTGAGCATTACTTTACTAGCATGTGAGATGAGTGCAATTGTGTGGTAGTTTGAGCATTCTTTGGCATTGCCTTTCTTTGGGATTGGAATAAAAACTGACCTTTTCCAGTCCTGTGTCTACTGCTGAGTTTTCCAAATTTGCCGGCATATTGAGTGCAGCACTTTCACAGCATCATCTTTCAGGATTTGAAACAGTTCAACTGGAATTCCATCACCTCCACTAGCTTTGTTTGTAGTGATGCTTTCTAAGGCCCACTTGACTTCACATTCCAAGGTGTCTGACTCTGGATGAGTGATCACACCATAGTGATTATCTGGGTCATGAAGATCTTTTTTGTACGGTTCTTCAGTGTATTCTCGCCACGTCTTCTTAATATCTTCTGCTTCTGTTAGTTCTATACCATTTCTGTCCTTCATTGAGCTCATCTTTGCATGAAATGTTCCCTTGGTATCTCTGATTTTCTTGAGGATATCTCTAGTCTTTCCCATTGTGTTGTTTTCCTCTATTTCTTTGCACTGATTGCCGAGGAAGGCTTTCTTATCTCTTCTTGCTGTTCTCTAACTTTGCATTCAGAGGGATAGATCTTTCCTTTTCTCCTCTATTTTTCACCTCCCTTCTTTTCACAGCTATTTGTAAGGCCTCCTCAGATAAGTCTATTTTCCTTTTTTGCATTTCTTTTTCTTGGGGATGGTTTGATCCCTGTACAATGTCATGAACCTCTGTCCATAGTTTACCAGGCACTCTGTCTGTCAGATCTAGTCCCTTAAATCTATTTCTCACTTCCACTGTATAATCATAAGGTATTTGATTTAGGCCATACCTGAATGGTCTAGTGGTTTTCCCCACTTTCTTCATTTTAAGTCTGAATTTGGCAATAAGGAGTTCATGATCTGAGCCACAGTCAGCTCCCGGTCTTGTTTTTGCTTACTGTATAGAGCTCATCCATCTTTGGCTGCAAAGAATATAATCAATCTGATTTCAGTGTGGGCCATCTGGTGATGTCCATGTGTAGAGTCCTCTCTTGTGTTGTTGGAAGAGGGTGTTTGCAATGGCCAGGGCGTTCTCTTTGTAAAACTCTACTAGCCTTTGCCCTGCTTCATTCCATACTCCAAGGCCAAATTTGCCTTTTACTCCAGGTGTTTCTTGACTTCCTTGACTTCCCACTTTTGCCTTCCAGTCCCCTATAATGAAAAAGACATCTTTTTGGGTGTTAGTTCTAAAAGGTCTTGTAGGTCTTCATAGAACTGTTCAACTTCAGCTTCTTCAGTGTTACTGGTCGGGGCATAGACTTGGATTACTGTGACATTGAATGGTTTGCCTTGGAAATGACCAGATATTATTCTGTTGTTTTGGAGACTGCATCCAAGTACTGCATTTTGAACTCTTTTGTTGACTATGATGGCTACTTCATTTCTTCTGAGGGATTCTTGCCCACAGGAGTAGATATAATGGTCATCTGAGTTAAATTCACCCATTCCAGTCCATTTTAGTTCACTGATGCCTAGAATGTCGATGTTCATTCTTGCTGACCCTTATGACGTCATAGTTAAGTCTACGTCCTAGCTTTCACATCTCTACTCTGGTGGTTTTTACCTGCTATTCCCCTTTCAGGAAAGGAAAAAAATGGTCAGAAAGGCAGCTTCACACTAGGCGGCCAAACAGCCATCTCCTGACAGAACTAACTAAGATTACCTGCCACCAGGTCAGATCAAATGAGATATGACCTGTGATGAGATTCCTCCATTAACTACAAGGCGATTCATTGAAAATAACAACGATAACAATAAACAATAAAGATATGATTGACATACAGAAAGCTGTACACAGTTAACGCATGTAATTTGATGAGTTTGGGATAAGTACGCAGTAACACCACGTGGACAGAGAAGCCTGGTGAGCTGCTTGCAAAGAGCCAGGTGACTGAGCGACTAAGTGTGCGTGTGCATGCGTGCACACACTCAAAACCATCACTAAGAATCTGTGCCATAAGCGGCCACCCCTCCAAACATTTCCTCCTGTCCTCCTTACTTTTTGTGATAAGAACACAACATAAGATCTTCCTCCTGGCACATTTTGCAGTGGACAGCATGGTCTCACTATTGGCTCTGCGTCGAGCAGTAGGTCTCTAGGACATGAAACTTGAGCAGACAAAAAGGCCAAGTGCATTTTCAGACTTTCTCAAAGTCTCCTTGTTTCTCAAGCCTAGAAATGCACCGTCTGCCCTGTCACATCTTGCCATGCTTCCCCACGGCTGACAGTCTGACCGACCCCTGGGTCTCAGGACCCTCATGCCCCACATGCCCACCCCGCTCTGCTGGGAGTAGGCAAAGGGCCCCACCAAGAGGGTGGCATGTGGCATCCTCCTGGCCCCCGACAGCATCAGACAACACAACAGCAGGGTCGTGGAGAAACCAGCTGCCCTGGGGATGTAGCCAGTGGGGAGGAGAGATGAGAAGAGACCGAGCGCAGGGGGAGCCTTCTCTCCCCGCTCTGTGCATTACTCTGAGCTGCGTGATGCCCACCCCCTCGCCCACATTCACAATCCCACACTCCAAGAACACACCTGTCCACAAATCCAGTCCCTCTCTCGGCTCTTGACGAACTGGTGGCCAGTGCAGTAACAACAGGACCAGCCTTCGGCGTTTTCTTCTCTCACACTTTCCCTTCATCCATACCCTTATCCTTGGGACTCACAAGTAAACTGAGAACAGACTGAGGTTTCCCTTGCTCTCTGCTCCATGGGAGACTCAGGCTAAGACCATCGGTGCCAGAGTGCTTCTAAAAAGCAGGTTCGGGGGGGGGGGGGGGGGGGGGGGGGGGGGAC
>SJYA01003006.1:0-17884 GCA_006410615.1 Neotragus moschatus | reverse complement strand
AGCGGGGGGGGGGGGGGGGGGGGGTTCAAGATTGGGAACTCATGTACACCTGAGATGAAAAAATAAAAATTAAAATTTAAAAAAAAAAGGAAAAAAAAAATAAAAAGCAGGTTCTTGAGAGAGAACTTTGCAGCAGGATTGCTTGTCTACCTGAAAGCAGTAGGGGCCCTTCAGAGCAAAGCACCCACAAGCATAAATGGAGCTTCTGCACTGGCCAGGACACTGGTCCTAATTCCCTGTAAGAGACAGTGTTGCCCCAACGCAGCAGAGCCAGACAGGGAGGACTGAAAGTGGAGGCCACGTGGGAACCTCTGTGTACTTCCATGTCCTGGCAGTGACTGTTTGGGGGAAAAATATAACAACTACAGCCTAACAAAGGGAGATAAACTAAACCCTTAGGCTCAGGGTCTGGTCACACCACCAGGTAGTAAATCCAGATGGGAAAACCAAGAAGGGGTAGTAAGGAGAGGAAGGTGAATTTCAGTTTCGGCCTCAGGCCAGCGACAGCAGTGGGAATGGTGGTTTGGATCACTACTCTTTTAGCCCAGGTTTATAGGAGGTACCAACCAGTCCTGAACTTGAGGAAGGGGAGAGTCCATCACTGGGCTGGAGTCGTAACCTTGACACTGTTTAGGGAAGGTGTGAAAGTGCTTTCATCCCCAAAGGAATAAAAGAACCGAGACCCGTATTCTAGCACGCACACCAGAAAGGGAGCCCAGGGATGTGGGAAGGAGGTGTACACTGTGGATTCGTGAGACACAAGCTTCCTGAATCATCGAAGTCTTTAGATTATTCTCAGTGCCCCCCTCTGGATCAGACACTATCATGACCACCCATGCTCTTGTTGGGATTCTTGAGCTTTGACACAACTGGGGTCTACCTGCCCCAAAGCACCATCCATTATGGTCGTGGCTGGCCTGTGAGCATGACTTCCCGGCTCCCTCAGTGTTGGCTGAGAAGTACTGACACAGTCAGGTCTTCGTAGCAGTGAAACTCCACCAAAAGCTCAACCTAGAGATGAGACTCTCCACCCTTTTCATCCTCAGGGGAACTGACCCAAGCCATGGGCTCTCCTGGCACCTTCCTGGAAACGCCTGCCACTTGCCTTGTGTGGAGCAAGCAGGTCTCATCAGCACCACGCAGTCTGCCTGCAGCGACACTCGAGGACACGGCTACTGCAGTACCCCTTTCTGTCTTGACTAAGGCAACTGGTTTAGAAATCACTGTGTATCATTAAATTATGATCAGTGAGTAGTCACGTCAGGACTGGTGTCTGCACAAGGCAGGAAGATGTGAAGACAAGGGCTTGTGGTGTCTAGAACAGGAAAGCTCCTTGAGGCTGGAGAATGTCAGCATGGGAAACAACTGGAATTCACCAATTCACTTTCAAATTTCAGAGATGAGAAAGTTAAAGCTTAAGGCAATCTCTTGCCCTTCTCAGGGTTATAGGGCTTTCACAACAGTTCAACTCAGACTAGAACTCCTGTCTTGGGAGTCTTAAATCAGACTGCTTTCCACTGCACCAGACCATGTGCAGCAAGGGTTGGCTGAATTCCCCACTACTCCCAAGAGGGTGGTTTCTACAAACTGTTTATTTGGCCCCAAAGAAAATATGGATGTCATGTCAGGCCATAACATTAATGAAGATGATTTACACATAACTGAGATTTCTGCATGGGCCTAACTCTGAAACGACAATTACAATTACCTTATGACCTTGTTACCAATGCAATTTCCACACACAGAATCACACGTTTTACAGAGTTCATTCACTCACCGTTTCCAACTTTTCCTACAGGAACACATTCAAATTTATGGTACATAAGTCAGTTTTGCATCTGACCATTCCCCAACGCCTGATCATTTCTTGGTAAGCGGTCAAAATTGAATTTCTCGAGCTATAAGCTTGGGTATCCCATACCCTAGGCCATTTTCAGTAATTCCTAAAGCCCAGCTTAATTTTTACACAGTTTGATAGCCTCTGTGCTTGAGATTACTGTGGGGAAATTACTGTTTCAAAGCACCCAAGGGTACCCTAGTGAGTGAAAAAAAAAATGAATGAAATATTCACAAGTGCCTGACATTCTCCCAGACAGTTATGTTCACAGAGCAGGAATCGGAATCATTACGATGTTCTGTGACCTTACATAACATCTGTGGACCTTCTTCCATCCTAAAGTGAGGACTTGGAGCAGATGATCTCTGTGGACTGCTTAAACTCTCACATTTTATGATTCATTATGGTTTTCCCCTTCACGTAGTTTTTCCTTTCTTATTTCATTAAAGTTCCATCTCCCAAACTCTATTCTATCTGTTTACAGATCTATTTTTAAGATCACAATACCTTGCTCTTCTCTCAAGAAATATTGAAAATTTTAATTAACTTTGATGAAATATTTTGATATGAGGCAATTTGCACCACCCTTAGATCACAGATGCATTAGAGTGTGGCAGGTGGGGGTTCGGTACACACAGCTTCTCAAATGCGGGACTCTCAAACTTCAGATCATGCTCTCAGCTGTTACATAATGCATGAGAGCATTGTATTCATAGGAGCAACTTGATAAGTCTCACCAAAACAAAAGGAAATGGACCTATTCCTAAGAATACTTGCAATTCAGCTCTATCTTTCATGTGTTGAAATGCTTCTGTGTATCTTGGATTTATACAAAATAGACTGATTGCACTTAATACACTCTCAAAATCTTATTTACGTTCCATTACTATTAAAGAGGAAGACAGTAAACAGGCCTATAATAAAAGTACAAGAGAAAAAGCAAAAAGAGCAAGGCAAAGGGAATTAAAAGGAGTGATTCGCTTGACAGCACTGAACTCTAGCCCCTAGCAAATAAGTCAGTTCAGTTCAGTCCAGTCGCTCAGTCGTGTCCGACTCTTTGCGACCCCATGAATCGCAGCACACCAGGCCTCCCTGTCCATCACCAACTCCCAGAGTTCACTCAGACTCACGCCCATCGAGTCAGTGATGCCATCCAGCCATCTCATCCTCGGTCGTCCCCTTCTCCTCCTGCCCCCAATCCCTCCCAGCAAATAAATAAATAATAATAAAAAGAAAGAAAATTTAAAAAGGATATACATACTATATAGGTAAGTAAATCATTAAAACATTTTTTTAATCCTTCTATTATATTTAGACTCTCACACAGATGTAAAACGACCTTAAGCAACTCAATATTTTTGTTTAAAGTAGGTATCAGAAAGGGCTATTTGCCAAAAAAAATTTGACAAATGAAAGTCTGTAATCTCCCACATTCCTTTCTGTGCCCTTTCAAATCCCAACTTCTAGATGGCTCACGATTCTCTTTCACTTTCTAGTTAACAAAATTTGGCTACTTTGGTTGACCCCTCCTGAGGTAATTTCTTCCAATTTTCCCTCTTGAAAATGTTTGGTACTCTAAAGTTGCTCCTCACTTACTCCCTGAGGATACTACTGATGCTTCCTCAGTCTGAATAACTGATTATCACATGAGATGTCAGGGGAAATGTGCCTGGGACTATGCTACCCTGATGCCTGGGGAAAGCTTGTGTGGCAAACAATGCTCCACGCCCCACACGACAGAGAAGAAGGGCCTCAGCATCCTGGCAACCTATTTCTGAAATGATGTCAATCCCTGATTTAGACTGATCTTGTTAGAGTTTCCATGTTTCCACTTCAAAGCCTTTATTATGGGAGTGTGCTATAGTCAACCAATCCTCAGATTAACTCCAGGTTTAATGAAACTTGATCGGCCAGTTCTCAGCTCAAGCCTTTGGAGGAAAGAGCCATTACTTTCAATTTCTTGGTCGATCCCATGGTCTTTATTACTCTGATTGTGTACTAACCTCAGAGAGCAGAACCAACCAAGGGATTGTAGGTAAAGGGAGGTGGATTGGATTTTAATTGAACTTTAATTTACAGAGAAGAAATGCTGAGACTGATGAGCAAAAGAAAAGCTGGTTCCTGCAAATGTGAACCTATGACCAGAAGAAATATTTTAAGTCCTAGAAATGTAAGAGATGGACCTTTCTGGCCATTTTAAGTAGATTTCCTGACAGAAATCAGGGAACAATTGTGCTTTTCTTTCCACACTTGGAGGCTCCTCTCTTGCACCCTAAACAACACAGCCTCCCTCTTAGGTTTCCTCCTATTTTCATTTGCAGATTGGGGAATCCCAGTCACACCACTTATCAACAGCCCAAAAAATGGCAGAGGGTGGTGTCCAGATTTCCCAGGTCCCTGTATTTACCCAATAATTCTCTCTGCATTTTCTTGTACCCCCTGATTATTCTGCATAACTCCATTTTTAATGCAGACGTGTCTCAAAGTTCTATTCTTGGTCCAGCTATTTTCCTGCTTCCTAATCTGACTTTGGCCACCTGATGCGAAGAGCTGACTCACTGGAAAAGACCCTGATGCTGGGCAAGATTGAAGGCAGGAAGAGAAGGGGATGACAGAGGATGAGTCGGTTGGATGGCATCACCAACTCAATGGACATGAGTTTGAGCGAGCTCCAGGAGTTGGTGATGGACAGGGAGGCCTGTTGCACTGCAGTCCATGGGGTCACAAAGAGTCAGACATGACTGAGCAACTGAACAACAACTCTGTCTAGACAGTCACTCCATGGCCACATTTAAGGTCGGATACCGATTCCCAGGCATATTTCTCTCAAAATCAAACACTGAGACTCAACATCTGCCAAGCTTCCTGGTTATCGTCCTCTGTTTTCTTAAAGGTTGAAAGCGTCTCCCCAGCTAGAAAACTCTGAATCTTTTCCCACCTTTTTCTCATCGCCCACATTCAATCTGCCAATGGTTGTTATGAGCCCAAGGGATGTTCTTTCACTTCGTCCTCATTCTTTCCATACCCCAGACTGACGCCCTAGTTCAGACACTGCCTCCACCCTGACCTGTCTGACCAGAGCCCTGCCTGCCCCCTCAGCCCACATTAGCATCACCGGGAGAGCCTGCCACAAGTGGGGAACCCCAGGCTCCACCCACACCCACCGCACCGAGTCAGAAGCTGCTGCAGCAGGATTCCCTGGTGCTGCTTCCGCTCATTTACGTTCGAGAACACAGCCTCATGCCTGTGCTTCCCCTCTTTCAGCCTCCCCCTGCCCTGGTGCCCCTTTTAAGCATGGGAGACTTTCAAGATCCAAAACAGAGGTCAAGCATAAACACGGCTGCAAACAACAGGACTTGTTGCCCCTGAAAAGGCTTTATACTGGAAGCCCTCCTGGTTCACTGGGCTGCAAATGGTATACTGGTTCACTGGGCTGAAAATCTATTCATGTGGGTCAAAAAAAAAACCTATGTGGTTTTATTGTTGGACCTTGATAATATGCATGTGATATGTGAGAAGGCTATTTCCCTTGACTTTTTCTTGTTTTTATTGTCATTTTTCACATTGTTGAGTGTTTCCCCTGGATTTTATTATTTTTACTTTTTACATTTTCTTCCCCATAATATTGAGAACAAATACATGTTCCTAATAAACCTTGCTTTTTAAACTCAGAATTGCAGCACATTTATAACTGAACTAAGACAGAACTGCCATCTCTTTCGGATACGTGACAAAACACAAGTCAATTAAGGAAAGAGAGATTATTAAGAAAGAGCATATTTGGAGGCAATTGACTAGACATAAAAGTATGACCTGTAATATTAGCTCACATTTTGCATCAACATAAACTAAAAACTGGAACAAAGATTAAAAGCCAGTATGGCTTAGAATGGTAGAATGTATGTGTAACCCTGGAAAAATGCAGACCTTTCCAAACACTAGTGTATGAAAACAAAACAAACGTCATGAGAAAAGTCAAAAGGCAAACAGTCCATTACAAAAACATTTGCAACTCACACAACTTTTAAAGATTTCTATAACTAATTTATAATCAACACCTTTAAATTTATAAGTAAAAAAAAAAAAAAAACAACATTGACCCAATCAAATATAGGCAAAAGTAGTAAATAGTGAGTCTATAGGGGAAAAAAAATACAAAAGAATCTCAATATAAAAACAAGATGCTCAAATCCACTCCTAAAAAGAAAAGTGCTTATTAAACTCCTCCAAGCTTGCTTCCTTTATTTCATGGATAAGACTGTCAAAATTTGAAAGATGTTTCTCTCAGTGTTGGTAAAACTATTGAAGAAGTACCATGAAGAATATAAATGAACATAATTCCTACAAGTAACAATCCTTGATAACTATCAAAATTAGAAACTCAACATCTTTTGAACTCAACAACCCTAGTTCTTGCAATTTATTCTTGAGCTTTCATTGCTACATGCAAAATGACAGATTTACATTGTTTGTAAAAGATTAAAGCCACTAAAATAACAACAGGAAACCAGTAAAATACAGTACTTCCATAGCCTTTAGCTTTTAGAAAATACAGAAAATGTCCAAAATGTGTATTTTAAGGGAAAAAAAAAGCAAAATAGGAAACATGTATGAAGTTTCCTACATGCTGACTTCTGTGTAAAAGGGTAGGAAACAATAATATACATTTATCTTTGCATAAAGAGCCTTTGGAAGGATACCCATGAAAAACCCACGGACTTTGAGGGAGAGCAAGAGGGTGGGATGATTTGGGAGAATGGCACTGAAACATGTATACTATCATGTAAGAAACGAATCGCCAGTCTATGTTCGATACAGGATACAAGATGCTTGGGATGCTTGGATGTTTACTAGTGTAAGGGGATGATCCAGAGAGTTGATATGGGGTGGGAGGTGGGGGGGGTGTTTCAAGATTGGGAACTCATGTACACCTGAGATGGAAAAAAAAAAAAAAGACTGTGGTCGATGAAAAAAAAAAAACGAAAAAGAAAACTGGTTACCTGTGGATGTTGGAGTTTGGGAGTTTGACTATGAGCTGAGCAGATGGGAAAGATATACAGAATGCTTTTTTGGGCAATATAAGTACACATATGTATGCATCTGTATACGTGATCAGTCCTGTCTGACTCACTGGGACCCCAAGGACTGTAGCCCACCAGCCTCCTCAATCCAAGGGGTTTCCCAGGCAAGACTACTGGGGTACATTCTCATTTCCTCCTCCAGGGGATCTTCCAGACCCAGGGATAATAGCCGAGTCTCCTGTGTCTCCCGCATTGCAGGTTGATGCCTTAGTGCTGTCTCAGGGGAAGCCCCATGAGTACATATACTGTTCTATAATTCTACAAAAGCACTTTTCAAAGTCTCCACATTTCTACAGGTTATCGCTCCAACTTCTATACCAATACTCAACTTAACTCTAATCTTCCTTCCTAATATCATCTTCTGCTACCCAGCCTTGCTGAACTGCATGTTAACCCCCTGAAATGCTCTCTACATTTTCCAGGTTATTATTTAACGATCATTCTCACTTCGAAATGCCCTTCCATCCCTCCTAACAGTTTAACAAAACATCTTTGTTGTCCCCGCAAAACCAATTTCTCTTCTCCGATCCTTCCCTATTAAAGAAGCTGCCTCCCCTTTGGCACTCTGCTCTGTATTATAATCCGATTCTTCCATTTTCAGTATCTAAAACAGGCATTTTACAAATAAAATGTTGGTAACATATCAATGAAGAGTATGAAAATCATAACAAACTAATATTATACAGGCAAAAGATACTTTTACAGTACAGTTAATGATTATGGTCAAAATACAACTATACAGAGTACAGATGAGCAGTGTAGAATCATTTACAGTGATAACACTCTGATCTCATGGCTTTTTAGCTATCCATGAGAACTTAAGCTCTTTAGCTAAGGGTTTCTCTAGCTTCTGGAAAAAGGAATAGCAACCCAGTCCAGTATTCTTGCCTGAAGAATTGCATGGATAGAGGAGCCTGGTGGGCTCCAGTCCATGGAGTCAAAAAGAGTAGGGCATGACTGAATGATTAACACTAGCTTTTTTCACATTTTTTTTTCCTCCAGTTGCAAAGAACTTTTAGACTTTAAAATATGCACCCACTTATTTCTTTCACATTTTTATCACTTGTATTGTGATTTTGATTAATTCTTTCCAGTCCCTTTTCTCACTTGGAAACAGTGGAGTGCTTTCTGTGGAAAGCAAAAGGTATTTCTGAGGTCAAGGAGAAAACACAGCATCCTTGCTTCTCAGGATGACATGAGGGATACATATTTCCTAGAAGCTGGCGATGTTTGGGGCTTCCCTGGTAGTTCAGATGGTAAAGAGCCCCTGGGTTGAGAAGATACGATGGAGAAGGAAATGGCAACCCATTCCAGTACACTTGCCTGGAAAATCCCATGGACAGAGGAACCTGGCAGGCTTCAATCTGTGGGGTCGCAAACAGCTGGACACGACCGCATGGCTTCACTTTTTCTTTCTTTCCTCTTTGGCAATGTTCTGACAGCCTTACAAATTCATAGAGCCTTCCTGTGTTTTATCTTTTTGCTGTGTTCTAATTACCTTGAAGACCCCAAGTCCCTGAAATAATCTCTTAGGCTCACTGATTATAAAGCCGAGGAAATTATATTTTGTTCTCCCTGGCACATTTTTTTTTTTTTGCCTATTTCTCCATTTCGCCACCCCAATGCAATTTAAGATTCTTTATCTCTTACACTCATGCAATTTAATAATCCCTGTTAATTAAACTCTTGTACACTCCCCAACCCAATTCCAAAACACTCTGCCAAATATAAAATCTTTGACCTTGCTTTCAAGCTCCAGGAGCCAGAGATGTTTTTTCTAGCATTTTTTTTTTCATCTTTTCCTTCTCTTCTATTATTCATTTAACCAAGCATCGAGGTGGCTTCAGACTAAAAAATATCTGACAATCAATATCACACATCACCACTGAAGACATTTCCAAGACAAGATCACTTGTCTTCTCAGTGATCTCTGAAAAAGCTGGAACTGAAACGATCTTCATGGAAGAGACTCGTTCCCAGTCCCTAGCCAAGTAGTCACCTCACCTCTAGCCTTCACCGTCTAGTCCAAGGGCATCTATAGCTGATTTTTCTTTCCTGGTCAATGGTGTCTTCAAAACCAAGCGTCTCTTCCTTAGCAATGAAAGA
The DNA here is from genome assembly GCA_006410615.1 of Neotragus moschatus. Taxonomy (NCBI): domain Eukaryota; kingdom Metazoa; phylum Chordata; class Mammalia; order Artiodactyla; family Bovidae; genus Neotragus; species Neotragus moschatus. Next base: position 8,860 of record SJYA01003006.1, on the reverse strand, counting down.
GCCATACAGATGGCAAGACTCCTTAATAAATAATTTTCTCAAACACTTAGTGCTTATGGTACCTATAAATAGACTTCATATAATAAATATTAGTGATTATCATTATTTTTGTATTTGAACACTCATGCTATATCCCTTCTAATTTTCATAATAGTTTTGATAAAGATTTCAATTGGCAGAATCTAGTGAAGCAGAGTTCCTTCCCATCAAGAGAAAGAGTGCTTCCTACATGCAGATATCACAATGACTTCTTTCCACACCACAAGCAGTACCTAACCCCACTTTGAGACCTGGGGCAGGTCTGTACTAGACAGGATCTGCAGAGCAAAGAAACCACTCACGCAGGCTGAGAAATCCCATGGTCTGCTGGCCACAGGCTGGAGACTCAAGGAAGCAGGTGGTGTGGGTCTAAGGATTTGAGAGCTGGGTGGTCGAGGCAGGAGAAAGTCAGCATCCCCACTCCATGGTCAGGCAGCATGAGTGAGTTCAGCTCTCCTCCAATCTTCCATCCTACACAGGCTCTCAAGAGGCTGCCTAAAACCCGCCTGCTGTGGGGAGTGCTCTGTGCTTTCCTGAGTCTAGCCATTCAGAAGCCCATTTCCCCACAGAATGGGAGGAATGTCTGCAAATGAAGCAACCTACAAGGGATTAATCTTCAAAATAGTAAGTGATCAATCTCACGCAGTTCCATATCCAAAAAATCACCACCAACAATAACAGAAACAGCCCAATCAAAAGTGAGCAAAAGTTTTAAACAGATATTTTCCCAAAGAAGACATAGAGATGGCCAAAAAGCACAGGAAAAGATGATCAACATCACCAATTATCAGAGAAATGCAAAGCAAAGCTACAAAGATATCACCTCATGCCAGTCAGAACGGCCATCATTTAAAAAGTCCACAAACAATAAATTCTGGGGAGGGTGTGGAGAAAAGGGAACGCTTCTACAATGTTGGTGGGAATGGAAACTGGTAAGGCCACTATGGTGAACAGGGTGGAGGTTCCTTAAAGCCTAAAAATAGAACTATCATATGACCCAGCAATCCTACTCCTGAGCTTATATCTGAAAAAATAATAATAATTTGAAAGATACATGCACCCCAGTGTTCACTGCAGCATTATTTACAATAGTGAAGACAAAGAAGCAACCTAAATGTCTACTGACAGGAATGAATAAAGAAAGTGTGGTACATATATACAAAAGACTATTACTCAGCCATGAAAAATGAAATAATGGCATTTGCAGCAATACGAACTGACCTAGAGATTATCTATTATCTACTATCTATTATCTCTGAGAAAGGAACATCATATGCTATCATTCATATGTGGAATCTAATTTAAAAAATGATACATATGAACTTATTTAAACTAATAGATATAGAAAATAAACTAATGATTACCAAAGGGGAAACGTGGGGGAGGGATAAATCATGAGTTTAAGATTAACATTGCACACTACTCTTCATAAGATAGATAGTCCACAGGGACCTAATGTACAGTACAAAGCACTTTACTGAGTACTCTGTAATAACCTAAATGAGAAAAGCATCTGAAGAAAAATGTGTATAACTGAGTCACTTTGCTACACACCTAAAACTAAGACAACTTTGTGAATCAATTATGTTCCAATACACTTTTTTTTAATACTGGAAGCAGCTAACATCAAAGATTGAAAAAATAAATAAACATCAAAAATTAAAAAAAAGAAGACAAAGACAAATATCAATATTTCACACACATCCAGAAATAAAGTTTAGCCAGCTATCTGGGCACCCCATGCACTAGTCAAGTGGACGCATAAAATTAGTCATCACCAGATCTCCCCTTACTCATTTCTGTATTTGCCCCAGCATCTAGCCACATACAGCAGATGACTTAGAGCAGAAAAAATGAAAGTGTCAATTAAATCACCCCCATCCCATTTTTCTTCCACTGCGATGGTGAACCAGTTTTACCATCACAATCCAAGATCTTTCTCTCCAGAAAACAAACTGCCGTTTTCAATTCTGCCCTTCATCGACCCTTGCAAGCTGATTTTTCCTTTTTCAGGAAAGAAAGTTTGAAACGCAGACGAACCTTAAAAACAATCTTTCAAATCTGAAAAAAAAAAAAAAACTTTGAAAAGGATTGTTTTGAGAGGTGGATGCCAGTGGTACCCTGGTAAGATACAGAAAAATGTGAGGGCATCCTCTTTTTCGACTTGCCCAGGGAGGTAGATTTTAATTTGCTGAAAGGAAATCCATAGCAAGTCAGTCTGAGTCAGCACCATGCTGCTCCCCTCAGTCTGCAGACTGAGCGGCTGATACCTCTCCCGCAGCTGCATCATTGTGAAAAGAAATTTCAATTCCAGCCTCGGCAGGAGCAGGGAAACTCAGTTTGGAAGTTTCTATCTTGGTGGTCCATAAAAAAAAAAAAAAGGCAATTCTTTACAAAGAATTAGATTTCGATTTCTCATTAGAGGGGGGGCTCTCCTGTGATAATTCTACAATGCAGAATGAAAGCTCCATACGGTTTAACTCTTAGACACATACACAAAAGATTTTTCTCTCTTTAAAGAAAGCACTTCATAAGATGCAGAAAGGATGTTTTTCCCTTCCTATTGCTAAATGTTTTCTTTTTCCCATAAGCCTTGTTTTTCTCTTACTTCCATTTCTGAGCTGATTTCCACTGTGAGAAGAGGAAAAAATTAAAAAAAAATAAAAGTTTCTCGAAGCCGACCAAGAGGCTTAGCACATATACAAGTTATTCAAACAGGTGTGCCTAACCTCACAGTATAGGAGAAAAAGCATTATGATTTATTGCCAGTGAAAATTTAACCCTATGTCAAATGTCTCAAAAATAAGGATGCTCCCCTGCAGCCACTTTCACCTTGTGAAGGAAGCTTTATTTGGTATTTATCATTACAATGGGGCACTTGGTGAGTTTTATACTCAAAAAGGACAAAAAAAAAAAAAAAAAAAGTCACTGCTGGTTACCAGAAAGCACTGAATTGCTTAGTGCACTCAGCTGTCTCATGTGTGGGAGAAGTCTTCCTTTTATTTTTATTGCACAGAATTCAGAATTGAATAGACCTATGAACAAACTATTTGTACCCTAATCAATGGCTCATTTAGGGGTCTGTCAAGGAAAATGAGTGCTTAGAAATGAAATATTAAAGCCAGGGGACTTCTTGAAGACCTCCAAGTTCATAGGAGAAAACTGCTGGGCAAAGTTAAGAGAGAGNGTCATGTATGGATGTGAGAGTTGGACTGTGAAGAAGGCTGAGTGCCAAAGAATCGATGCCTTTGAACTGTGGTGTTGGAGAAGACTCTTGAGAGTCCCTTGGACTGCAAGGAGATCCAACCAGTCCATTCTGAAGGAGATCGGCCCTGGGATTTCTTTGGAAGGAATGATGCTAAAGCTGAAGCTCCAGTACTTTGGCCACCTCATGTGAAGAGTTGACTCATTGGAAAAGACTCTGATGCTGGGAGGGATTGGGGGCAGGAGGAGAAGGGGACGACAGAGGATGAGATGGCTGGATGGCACCACTGACTCGATGGACGTGGGTTTGAGTGAACTCCAGGAGTTGGTGATGGACAGGGAGGCCTGGCATGCTGCGATTCATGGGGTCACAAAGAGTCGGACATGACTGAGCTACTGAACTGAACTGAGAGTTTTAAAATTGAATTTCTTTTCAAATTTAATTCAGAATAACAGGTCGAAAGCTAAAGAAAGCAAGAAGCAAATATCTATTTTGAGTCAAATAAAAATCCATTCTTCAACAGTAAATACATGGATAATGCTGGACTTTCAAAATGTATAAAACTAACTCATTACTTCAATATGTGCAAGGGCTTAAAAATTGCATGAGGAAAATATACCTTTCTTTTAAAATACCCTAAAAAGCTGGAAGTAGACATGGGAAATCTGAGTCCTGCTATATAAACAGTGGTTCCAAACTGTAAAACAGCTCACATAAATTTCACAAAGAATGCTAACAGGTGATAATTCATCTCAGGCCCTAGCCTAAGTGATCCAGAGGGGTCACAAAAGAAATGTACTTCTCAAGTCAATTACTCTTCCTACTCAATCCCAGTACTTCACCCACCATTAATATATTTCTTTCCTAATCACCAAAACTTTGAATTTTAATCTCTCCTCCTCTCTCTCTCTTTTAACTATCTTAACATTTTCCTTTTTTTGACAGCTTCCCTTCACTTTCCAACAGTTAGCCTTAACTGCCAGAATATGAAAGCAAAGTACATTCCTGAGTAAATCCACTTGTTAAATTCAGGTTGCTTTTCCCTGTGTATGACCCACATTGATTTTTTCCCTCCTGATAGACAGTTGAGTTGGATTGAAAAGAGATTTTCACTAGCTTCCAAAGAAAAATCCCACAGGAAATACATCTGTTAGTTCCTTACTGTTGGTATATGTGGGGGAAGTGGAGTAATCTAATTTGAAAAGATAGTTAATATAAAACTGACCTTTTTTTTTTTCTTTTAGGACAACCATGAGACATCCGGCCTGGCTGCCACCCTTCATCCGCCTCTGTGTACCGTGCCTACTGGTCCACCTGAAACAGCAGATCATCAGTGGCCACACCCCACTCTCTCTTATTTTTTAATTAGTAAATTTGATACTTTAGAGAAGTTTTCGAACCACAGAAACCTTGAGGAGAGAGCGCAGGGAGGTCTCCTGCATATCCTGCCTTCAGATAAGCACAGCCTTCCCATCAGCAGCACCCTGTCACAGCCGATGAACCTACATGGTCACATCATCATCACTGAGTCCACAGTACATTAGGGCTCTTGGAGTGGTGCATTCTATCAGTTCAGTTCAGTTCAGCTTATCGCTCAGTCGTGTCCAACTCTGAAATGCCATGGACTGCAGCACGCCAGGCCTCCCTATCCATCACCAACTCCTGGAGTTGGTATCTGTACAACTCATGTCCATCGAGTCAGTGATGCCATCCAACCATCTCATTCTCTGTCACCCCCTTCTCCTCCTGCCTTCAATCTTTCCCAGCATCAGGGTCTTTTCCAATGAGTCAATTCTTCGCATCAGGTGGCCAAAGTATTGGAGTTTCAGCTTTAGCATCAGTCCTTCCAATGAACACCCAGGACTGATTTCCTTTAGGATGGACTGGTTTGGCCTCCTTGCAGTCCAAGGAACTCTCAAGAGTCTTCTCCAACACCATAGTTCCAAATCATCAGTTCTTCAGTGCTCAGCTTTCTTTATGGGCCAACTCTCACATCCATACATGACTCCCGGAAAAAATCATAGCTTTGACTTTGGGGAACTTTGTTGGCAAAGAAATGTCTCTTTGGCAAAGCAATGACTCCTCTCCTGCTCGGCTGCACACAGAAAGCCCCAACCCTGCACCACTTGTGATGATTCCTATCTCCCCACGTGCAGGAGGCAAATAACCTCTGTTAGAAGAAAATCGTGACTCTTATTCTCAGTAATTGCTTGTTGGCTACTGATCTGGAAGCTACAGATGGCAGCACAGGTGAGTTCTTGGCTAGTGGCCACCATTCCCAAGTGTGCATCTGGCCTCCCAACTCCCGTGCTATTTTCAACAACAGTGAGAGGACTTTCTGTGTTAATGTACATTCCATGGGTTTGGGTTATGGTAATGAACATCCTACGGGTTTGGGCAAATGGACTGTGACATGCACCCACCATGACAGGACTGTATAGAGTGTTTTACCGGCTAACATCCTCTGTGATCCACCTGTTCATCCCTCCCTCCCCAAGCCCTTGGCCACCACCGATCTTTACTAATGTCTCCACAGTACTGTTTTTCTCCAGAATGTCATAAAATTGGGATCATATGGTACATAGCTTTTTCAGACTGGCTTCTTTCACATTGTAACATACATCTGGGGTTCCTCCATGTCTTTTCGTGGCTTTGCAGCTCCTCTCTTTTGAATGCTGACTAGTATTTCACTGTCCCCATTCCTTCTCTCATAGGTCTGTCTCTAACCCATCCCTGTCTGCTAGAACCCCCGGAAGCTGATGGGAACCAAGAACAACTCCACTGCATACGACCATTCCCCTCAAACAGTGGGGGTCAGAGCCAACTTCTAGTAGGTTTTCACTGTGTATTTTAAGTGGAACTGTGGGCTGGAAATGAAAGACAACCCTTTCTATTAGAACACAGCATTCATTTGCATTATTTTCTTCCATCCTCACCTGAAATCTGGCACGTAGATATGGTACAAACCACTAACAAGGCAGGTGGGAGACTCACTCAGGGGTCACTGGGGGTCTGAGTTCAGGTCTTCACCTGCATGATGCTTCCCAACCTGCAACGCTGCCTCTCTCTGCCTCTCACTCCTTCTCTGCACTGTTCTGGCTTTGTGTAGCTCTTTGGGCTTCCTAGCTGGCTTAGTGGTAAGAACTCATCAATGAAGGCAATGAAGGAGATGTAAGAAACACAGGTTTGATCCCTGGGTGGGGAAGATCCCCTGGAGGAAGAAATGGAAACCTGCTCCAGTATCCTGGGACTCTAGGAAATCCCATGGTCAGAGGAGCCCAGCAGGCTACAATCCATGGGGTCCCAAAGAGTCAGACAAGTCTGAGCATGCATGTGTGCATGAGTGTGCACACACACACATACACACACGTCTTTAAAAGAGGCTGTAACAGCAAGCACACAGACTGCAGAGCTCTGTGGGCTCATGGAGCCTCTGCATGTCTGTGATACTGCAGGGAGTTTGAAGCAGAGGTGCACTTTCCTGTTTATTTTCTAGGTTTCCTCTGGATTTCAATTATCCAAGATATTCCCATGTCATGTATGGATGTGAGAGTGGACTATAAAGAAAGCTGAATGCCGAAGAATTGATGCTTTTGAGCTGTGGTGTTGGAGAAGACTCTTGAGAGTCACTTGGACTGCAAGGAGATCCAACCAGTCCATCCTAAAGGAAATCAATCCTGAATATTCATTGGAAGGACTGATGCTGAAGCTGAAACTCCAATACTTTGGCCACTTGATGCGAAGAGCTGACTCACTGGAAAAGACCCTGATGCTGGGAAGGATTGAAGGTGGGAGGAGAAGGGGACGACAGAGGATGAGATGGTTGGATGGCATCACTGACTCAACAGTTATGAGTCTGAGTAAGCTCCGGGCGTTGGTGATGGACAGGGAGGCCTGTCGTGCTGCAGTCCATGGGTCTCAAGGAGTCGGACACGACTGAGCGACTAAACTGAACTGCCAGAAATGTTAGAGGTGGCGGTGTCTGTTTAGAGGATGATATAAAAAGCACAAGTAGGCTTGGGCTTCTTAAACTTTCAGTTCAGTTCAGTTTAGTTGCTCAGTTGTGTCCGACTGCGATTCCATGAATCGCAGCACGCCAGGCCACCCTGTCCATCACCAACTCCCGGAGTTCACCCAGATTCTTGCCCATCGAGTCAGTGATGCCATCCAGCCATCTCATCCTCTGTCGTCCCCTTCTCCTCCTGCCTCCAATCCCTCCCAGCATCAGAGTCTTTTCCAATGAGTCAACTCTTTGCATGAGGTGGCCAAAGTACTGGAGTTTCAGCTTTAGCATCATTCCTTCCAAAGCAATCCCAGGGCTGATCTCCTTCAGAATAGGGCTATAAAATTTGACTCCTGGATTTTAGGGGCAAATATATTTTAGTATCTGACTAGCAAGATCTATCAATTTGCAATTTTCACAAAATCATTGTTTCTCAAATTCTTCTGAGTACAACAAGCAGGTGTCCATAAAATATACAACTCCCCAGGTTCCTACCCTGAAAGTTCACAATCAGCAGATCTTGGATGCAGCCTGGGGCTGGGGAGGTAGATATTAAGTACTCTATTTATCTTCAGCATCAGAAACCCTAAGAAGCAGTATTATAAACAATACCACACCTAGAAGAACCCCTGGAGAACGCAAATCAGATCAATGCAATCCAGAAACAACTAGCCCCCTCCACCTATGGTTGAGTTGCTGCCACTCAGTTCCTAAAGACTCAGAGGGATGACATTTTTTGCAGAGAGGCAAGAGTCAGAATTGGAGTCAGCGAGGCTTGTCTCCTGCTTGGCTGCACACAGAGAGCCCCAAGCCCACCACAGCGAAGCCTCCTGCACCACCTGTGACAACTCCCACCCACGTGCAGGTGGAAAGCAACAACCTCTGTTAAAAGAAAATCGTGACTCATCTTCAGTAATTGCTTGTTGGCTACTGATCTGGAAGCTAAGGATGGCAGCACAGGTGAGTTCTTGGCTAGTGCCCACCATTCCCAAGTGTGCATCTGGCCTCCCAACTCCTGTGCTATTTCCAACCCAGGTGAGAGTACCAAAGTACTGGCCACCTCCCCCAACCATATAAATCTCCCCAGCNCTCATCTTCAGTAATTGCTTGTTGGCTACTGATCTGGAAGCTAAGGATGGCAGCACAGGTGAGTTCTTGGCTAGTGCCCACCATTCCCAAGTGTGCATCTGGCCTCCCAACTCCCGTGCTATTTCCAACCCAGGTGAGAGTACCAAAGTACTGGCCACCTCCCCCAACCATATAAATCTCCCCAGCCCCCTCTTGGAAGGATGAAATGTCACGTTTGTAAAATGACAAGTGTTGTGAACCAAATGGTTGCATTTCAAAACTAAATTTTAGGTGCTTTCAACATCTTGTGAGAAATCAGGAGCCAACCTATTTTTTGATACGAGAGATGGTGATGTTCATCTGCTCATGGTTATCATATGGAGACACACATGGCCAAGAAAGGAATTCGTGGAAAGACAGCCCCAGCCAGAGGAAATCCAACTGCACACACCTCCTCAAAGTTGCAAGATGTAGTGTGATTGGCAAACACACACCAAGCCACACCAATTCCAGTAAGAGCTTTGCTCTGATTTGTATTATAGTCA
>SJYA01003005.1:35088-93864 GCA_006410615.1 Neotragus moschatus | reverse complement strand
AGCTTAACGTCTCCCGCAGCAAATTCAGGAGCCACACTCCTGAAAAATCCAGCATAACCAAGGACACCGAGTTAAACTGTACACCGCCTTCTCCTTATGGTAAGTTCTGGTTCTTGGTTCACTTATGCACGTACTTGGGAAGAAAAGCCCATCAGAGGGGATAAGAACAGCCTGCCCCAGGGTCCCTAAGCCCCTCTGCAGCAAGTCCACAGCCTTCAGGTATGATGGTGTTTGCAGAGATGGTACAAAAGGACCAGCAGGGGAAACTGCCAGCGCCCTAGAATGAGCTAACGACGGACACCATCCCTGTGCTCCTCAGCCACCCACTTGCAGCTAGAGGAGAAAGGCCACTGTCACTTCAGGACGTCCCTGACAAAGCAATAAAAATGACTAATTTTATTAGACCTCTACTGCCGCATGTCTGTTTTTTCTATTCCGTTTGATGAAATGGAAGTGGGTATTGATCACTTCTGCACATCAAAGTGCCTGTGGCTATCTCAAAGAGAGAAACTGTGACTTTTAGTTGCAGACTGAATGAGCTCTTTGTTTTGTTTTGTTTTGAATGAAATACCAACCATTGTTACATGAAATAAGGACTGATGCATAAACTATGGTTATTCAAACTCTCAGATTTTGGAAAACATCTTTTCAGCCAACAGAGTCTGACACTTCAAGACGAACAACTGACAGGATGCCTGACCAAGCCAAATGCAAGGGGGCACAAACAGATTATCTTGTACGGGAGGTAGACGCACAGAGTGAGACAGCTGTTTCTGCATCGTTCATAAGCGTCGTCAGTGCTGTGTACCCAGCGGTGGGGCTCTGAGTTACTTGTGGTCAGTGTTTCCTGCTTTGCTCTTCATGCCGCTGGCATGGTGTGAGAACTGTTTGCAGCTGCTCTGCTTCTGAAACCACCTGCTTCAAGCCAGGGGGCTGAAAACGAGAGGCAGCGTCTTACCTTGATCTCCTCCGTGGAGTTAGGGAACGTCAGTGTGTAGACACCGCTGGTGGTCAGTCCCGATTTGAATGCCTCTCCGCAGTCTCTGAAGATGATTTGCTCGTCCTTGGCAAACAAGGAGTATGAGGCTGTTTTTCAAAAATAGGAAAGCTTTTAAGAGGAGTTTGTGAAAAGATAAAAGCTGATTATTTTGAGATGCTCTTATTTGTGATTGTATCACATTTGAATTGTTATCGTGAGATGCTAGTTTCTTAAGCCTTTCTGATAAAGTTCCTCTTTCGGCCTGTTTGGTATTAATTCTCAAAGGTCATTACCTATAATCCACACTTCCTTTTCCTTCCCTTCAACTGTATGTAATGCAAGTACTTTACAGTCCCCCTTTGCAAACTATTAGTTGTGAAAAAGTCTTTCATCTTGAGTAGAATCAGATAAAGTGATTATAGAAGAATAAAGAACATACCTAAAAATAGTGCTGGCTCTGCAGTGGCTGTTCCTATAGCCAGTTTGCCAGTTAGGCTGTGGGGTGGATTGTTTTCTTCTTGTGTATTCTTGTGTATCTGAGGCCAACTATTTAGATAGTAATATTTCTTTAGACCATTGGGTGAAGACTCCTCAGTATTCTTTGGATTTTTAGCAACCATCTCATAGTAATTTGTCTTAAAGTATAATGAAATTGTTGGTTGCTCAATCGTGTCTGACTCTGCAATCCCATGGACTGTAGTCTGCCATGTGTTAAAGAGGAATCTAAAATGTATTTATCTGTGTCTTTGAAATTCTTCCTTGAAAGTGTAAACCATCTAGGACTATGAAATTCTTTCAAATTTTTTGTTTCAGTCTCAACAGACTTCCCAATCCTTTTTTTTTTTTTTTTTTTTTCCCACGTTAAAAAAAAAAAAAAAGTGTTTGTGTGCACCTGTTCTTGCAGGTATGTGTTTATCTTCCTTCTAGAGACTGACCAGCGCCCCAGGCCCTGGACCGGGTAGGGTGGGCAGGCCACTGGGGCGGGGGCTCCGTCCACCTGCTGGCCGAGGCACGCGGGCAAACCAAGCCCGTCCTGCGGCCTGTCTCCCTGCTGCTTATCTCTGCCGGGGTCTGAGCTGTGTGGTTTTCCTCTACTTTGACTCATCAAAGCTAGCACCTCACACATCCTTGGTCCTGCCAGACATCAGGTGGCTGTCTTTTCATTTTCTACACGTGTGAAAAAATGCAGAATTTTTCAAAATTACAAAGGAGTGTGACTCTCGTTGTAAGGCATGCACTGCAGACCCACCACATAGCACAGGTCATGCTTGTTTGTCTGCTTCCTGGTTTTAGTAGAAACCTTGTTTAAACATCTCTGTTACTGAAGTGGGCATAACTATGACTCAAGGGAAACGTAAGAACATACTTCTTACGGAAGTGAAGAAATATCTCTACATAAATTGCGTGTAAAGTGCATCTGTGTCGAACGAAAACGTTTGGAAGGGCTCTATGCAACAGGCCATAGTAAGAGCTAGACCCAGTGTTTGAGAAAAAGCGATCTTAAAATACTGCACAGGTTGGGTATCATCTGTCTAGTTAATGATGGAAGATGTATCCCTGCTTCCCTCTAATACAGAAGTTGAAGGATAAAACAGGAATAAGGAAGGAGAGATGCCATTACGGGTGTGGTGAGAGCAGGACCTTGGCGTTTCTTTACGCAAGCATTGTCTCATTTAACCTTCACAACAACCCTATGGGCCTAGTGTTGTTTTTCTCTCCTAAAAAATAAAAAAATGTCCACTCTGCTTTAGTAATGGAGAAGGAAATGGCAACCCACTCCAATATTTTTTGCCTGGAGAATCTCCATGGACAGAAGTGTCTGGCGAGCTGCAGTCTATGGGGTCTCAAGGAGTCGGACACAACTGAGCAACTAAACACGTGGTTTAGTAACTCAGCCAGCCCTATACGCCTGTGTCAGCAGTGGAACTAACTGAAAGGAGACTCTCCGAGCCCAGGAACAAAAGGTTGTTTGAGGTGGTTTGCCTCATAATATTTAATTAGTATAAATATATATTCCCCTTCCCCTCTCTCTCCTTCTTTTTAATTGGTTCCATATTGAGACCCTATAAAGTATTCATATGAAATATATAAGAGAAATAGTGCCTTTCTTGGAAAATGAAAGGTGTTTTATTTTTTTTTTTCCCGATGAATTTTTGAAGTTTCATCGACTAATGACAAAGCAGAGGAAAAACTTATATGTAAACTTTACTTACGGTTTGATGTTGACATCAGAGTCAGTAAATTATTAACTGTCTCCATCAGATCATGTTGCTGCTTTTGGAGAACTGAATTATTCACTGTGGCCGTCACCAGTTGTTTTTCTAGTTCTTCAATGATGGAATTTTGCTTGGATACTAACACCTGGAGCTGATCTTTCTCTTCTTTGATTGACCGAAGTTGAANAAATTATTAACTGTCTCCATCAGATCATGTTGCTGCTTTTGGAGAACTGAATTATTCACTGTGGCCGTCACCAGTTGTTTTTCTAGTTCTTCAATGATGGAATTTTGCTTGGATACTAACACCTGGAGCTGATCTTTCTCTTCTTTGATTGACCGAAGTTGAACTATGTGCTTGTCTTCCATATCTAGAACTTTCTTTTCCAGGAAACTTGTAAAGGGAGATAATTGTTAGTTAGTGAAGGGTTTTCTGATCACCATCAAAGCCATGAGCTTGGTAAACAGCTAATCAGTTTCACAATCGTTATACAGTTGTTTGTATTTATGGAATTTCTGCTTCTGCAGGGCCCTCTGGTAAGATGTCACAGGACTGATAAAGTAATCAGATGTTGCCGGAGCTGTGAGGAGGCTCTCGAGCATGCTGAGATCAGACAGGACACAGATATGACATGAGCGTGAGGAGAAAGTGCGCTGGCAAAAATGTAAGGTTCACGACTAGAAAGTTTCCACATGCACTGCCTGTGAGACCATGGTTTTTCTCAGGAGGAACGTGGGCATTGAGAAGGTGCCCTCGGTGTTGGGAACTCCTGGGGATCAGGGCTCCGGGCTGAGAATGTCACCTCTGCACATGACCCGCCTGATGTTACTCTATCTGTGGGAAAGTCCACTGACAGTCATGAATCTCTACCTAAAATGAAGGCTTTAGATTAGATGATCTCTGAGACCCCTTCTAGTTCAAATAATCTGTGAGTCTGTTATTCCTTTTTGGGGGACAGTAACATTTTCTGAACCTTTAACCTTGGAAACATTACTAAGCTAACTAAGCTAACTAAGGGCCTAACTACCCATTCCAGGTCTTACCTATAAGCATTAATAATCAGTATTAATACTAATTATTATTAAATTCAGTTGCTGCTCTTAAATTTATCATGGTCCAGTTGTCAGTTTTTTTCTTTCTCCCAAATCTCTGCCAGTATAATCCAGAGATCATCACGTCCTGGCCTAAAGATTGAGTCTCAAAATTACATACAAGCAGGTGCTGAAGAGTGTAGCCCAGCATCAGGGCATCCCAGACCAGACTAACTGTGAGCAGGACCACATATCTCTGTGTTTAAAGCTTAAAAGAGTCAGAGACCAGATCTCAGAGCCGTGTCCTGCAAAATGCACATCTGGCCCCTTTACTGGCTTCAGTTTAGTGAGTTGTACTATGCTTGTTTTTTTAATAAAAAGAAATTAAATAAGTGGGATAAGACACGAGGATAAATTCATAGCAAGAATCTTGCACAGTGCAGCAGATGCCACGGTCAGTGTGGACGGATGGTGGGTGGGGGAGGGGCGGCGCCGTGGGGATGCCTATGTCGCGGACACTCTGCTCGTTAGCATCTCACTTGGATTCCTGACACAGGATGAGCTGCTCGATCGTCACCATAGAACTAGGACGTTGGTACTGTGTAACTTTATGTCAACGTAATTCATGGTCTGTTTAGAAATGTGGAGGAATATCAAGGCTGAATCACGTTTCTTTTATGTGTTTTTATTGCCTGTCTTCAGAAGGGGACATCATAAATGACAGTGCTTTTCAGTAACAACTGAGTCATGTATCGGTAATTGTGATTTAATTGAACTGGTGCAAGTAGCCCCTAAATCATTTATTTTTAGAAGGAAAGAAATGATAAGATGAAAGAAGTATAGTAATTTTCAACTTCAGTTCATAGTTATTTTCAGGAAGATGTTGATGCTATTAAGTACTTTGACTTCACTGGAAAAGAATTAAGTACTTCATGTTCCATGAAGAAAGCAACCACACTTTGAGAAAACTATTGAAGATAATTTAAAATACGGTTTGTCAAATGTGCAACACATTCATGAATTTTTGTAATGATGAAATCTGCAGCTGAAACCTTAGGATAGTCACATCTTCAGCTAGCCTCAAATGTTAAGGCACCTGAAGACAGCATGCCAAACTCACTGAACACTATAAAATCATCAACACGACCTTATTATTTATTTAAAGTTGTTGAGAAAAGAAACACATTATTGCCATTTCATTTCATATTGTGTCAAAAGAGAACATGATTCCTGCAGCTACTAAAAAGGTTATTCTTCTGCAGGTATAGATTCGTTAGGTATGGTTTTTGTAAGTCCGCTGATAAAAGTTACATCGCTCAGTGTCCTCACTATGGCAGGTCATCAGAAACAGTTNACATTATTGCCATTTCATTTCATATTGTGTCAAAAGAGAACATGATTCCTGCAGCTACTAAAAAGGTTATTCTTCTGCAGGTATAGATTCGTTAGGTATGGTTTTTGTAAGTCCGCTGATAAAAGTTACATCGCTCAGTGTCCTCACTATGGCAGGTCATCAGAAACAGTTCTGTGGCTCCAGTCTGAGTCAGGTGTGTGAGCTCAGTTGCTTAGTCATGTCTGACTCTTCGCAACCCCGTGGACAGTACCTGCCAGGCTCCTCTGTCCATGGAATTTTCCTGACAAGAATACTGGAGTGGGTTGCCATTTCTTTCTCCAGGGGATCTTCTCAACTCAGGAATTGAACCTGAATCTCTTGCATCTCCTGCATTGCAGGTAGATTCTTTACCTCTGTGCCACCAGTCTGAGTTAGATATTTGCAGTTCACGTGTGGAGCTCTGCTGTTGCAAGTGACATAGGATTTTAGTTTGTTAGAGATGTTTGTTCAGCAGAGTGGTTTTATGGAGAAAATGTTGTGATGTTTGAAAATAACTCATAAATAGGGGCTTCCCTGGTGAATCAGATCGTAAAAATAATTCGTATGAAAAATGGATTAAAATTTTTGGAAAAGCACTGCTGCTGCTGCTAAGTCGCTTCAGTCGTGTCCGACTCTGTGGGACCCCATAGACGGCAGCCCACCAGGCTCCCCCGTCCCTGGGATTCTCCAGGCAAGAACGCTGAAAAGCACACTACTGGTCAAATGTCAGTTAACCAGGGGAAAACTGTAGGATTAAGGTGGGGAGGGAGAAATGTGAAGGATCATTTAAGCAAGAATTATCAGAAAACACTGCAGCTTCCTGTGTGGTTGGAATCACTATTTTATATGTTGTAAAGCTTTAACATAGGAAAGAATTTTATCAAATTATGAATGATTAAGAAATGTAGTGAAAGTTGTTGATTACATTTCACAGCAGTTCAGGCTGCGTTTCACAGCAATTCAGGCTGAAAAAAAATTGCATATTGTGATAAGTGAAAATATGAAGCAGTGTATCTGAATTGAGAATTAGATGCATGCTTTTCTAGACAAAAGGCAGTATCTTTGAAAACTATAAAGTTGTCGTCTGGGTAACATAACTGACACATGTAAGTGATCATTTTAGCACCATAGCATACCAACACAGGAATTAAGGCGGGAGCCACGTCTAGCACCAGAGTGTCCCACTCAGGGGAACACTAAAGAAGGCTGTGTTACTTTTCATAAGAGAGAAATGTGGAACATTAACATATTTAGGATAAAAATCTACTTGGTACAGATGAATGGATAAAGATGTGATACGTATATACAATGAAATACTATTCAGGGACAAAAAAGAACGGAATTTGAATCAGTTCTGTTGAGGTGAGTGACCCCAAGCCTGTTAGAGAGTGAAGTCAGAAAGAGAAAAGTATCATGTATTAATGCTTATTTGTGGAACACCGAGGAAAGATGGTGTCCATGAAGCTATTTGCAGTGGGGACTCAGACAGGGAATGGGCGTGTGGGCACGGTGGGGAGAGGGGAGAGTGGGGCTGACGGAGAGAGCGGCACTGACGTGTGTGTGCACTGTCATACGTGAGCTCGGTGGCTGGCGAGAAGCTGCCGTGCGCCATAACACAGGGAGCCCAGTCCACTGCCCTGGGACAACAAGAGGGTTGGGCTGGCAGGAGGGGAGGGAGGCGATCCGTGTATAATTATGGCTGATTTGTGGCGTTGTATGGCAGAAACCAGTACAACACTGTAAAACAATTTTCACCCAATTAAAAGCTTACCAAAAAAAAAATCGACTTGCTTTTCAAAACTTTCAGTGGATTCAGTCTGTTACCCACGGATCAGAATTGTTTCAGTTTAGTTCTCAATGAAAGGAAACAATGATCATAAGACAGTAAGTGTGCCATCATTTTTGGCTGTGAATGAGGAATTACTTAATGTGTGTAACAGTGTGTTGTTACGTGTTGTAGATGCATGTCCTGATTAGAAACAAGGAAATACGCACACCCGGAGTGTGAACGGAAGTACCCTCCTACGTCCCCACCTGAGTGAGCCATGAAAACAGTCCCCACTGGTCAACCGTAATCTTGGTTTTTGTATCAGTTTTTTTTTTAGCACTTTTAACATTTTATTTAGACATTAACATAACTTTTTAATATTAACTTATGTTTTTACTTTAGCATATGCTTTAAAAATAAACATTGCATCATGAAATGTGCGTTGGTTTACAGTATGGTGTAGTTTTCCTGCTGTAGACCATTTTCCATTGAAATAAAGTAAATTCTCAGAGGCAAAGAACTTGTTAATATCAAAATGCCTCAGTAGTAGTTTTCCGTGGATTGATGTAAAATCCTGAGGCAAAATTTGGAGGATTCATGTAAGAGGATCTTTAAGAGGCCCAGAGTGTTTAAAAAAAAAAAAAGTCAAGGACTGTTTTAGAAGGTGATACCATTTTGGTGTTTTTCTCCAAACCCTCTCCCTACATTCCCATCAACTCCTGATACTTGCACTGTACAGTAAGAAATTCAGCATTTTGAAAGCCATGCTTATTTATAGTTAATAATCACTTGAAATGGGCTTTCATATCTAGAAAGTGTATGATTCTGGATTATATGCCTGTTTATATTTTTATTACCTGTTCTTATCTTGCAGTTTGCTTATTTCACTGGTCTGATCCAAAATCTGTTTTTCCAATTTGTTTGTAGAAAGGGAGTGTTCTAGAAGCTGAAGTTCAAGTCTTGTTGTCTGATTTAATACCTAAATGTAACAAAATAAAATTCCTACTTAGTATTTTTTTAATTAGATACAAAGTCATTAAATTATAGGAAAAAATAAATAAAATATTACTTATTTACCCAAGTATCTTATTTTGACATATTTTTCATTTTCAGAAACGGTCTGTTATGCTGGAATACTTCAAAGTGTGCTAAACATTTTTTTTTTCACCATGTTATTTTGGAAAGGATTTAATAGTTCTGGACAGTGGTGTTTGTGTCAAATAATATAATGTTCATTTTCCTATTCTGCCCTGTTTTGTCATTTCACACAGTGGAGTAATCAAGAGCATAAAATGGTCATATTTAATATATCAGAAATGGTTGATAAGTGAAACAAGGCGTCCCCGCTCGAGACAGCTGTTGCCCCCACCCCTGCGTTGGTGCAGTGTTGAGAGCCACCTGCTCCCATTCTGTAAGGACACAGCTCGCTTTTAGCCTAGCATTTCCTTATTTGTAGTCACTTGTTTAGTCTCCCCGCCTTTCCTTTTCCATGTCTCTCTTTCCTATTTTAAAAGTCATGTCAGCGCATCAGGAAACGAGAGCATCATTGTGGAGCAGGAGCTGGGTCTCGCTCGGCGGGCCTTTCTGACATACACCACGTGCGGTATCGCGGTTCTATTGTGTTCCGACAACTTCAAGAATGAATTCTTTCGCCTTTGGCTGCATTTTAGCAGGAAGAGTGTGGTGACTCATGTCCTCTGTGTCATGGTTACTCAGGATGTGACGTCATGTGTTAAGTGTCAGGCAGAATTGTTGGCCGGAATGAGGGTCCTTGAAAGAAGCATTGTTTGCTCGGGGTCTGTGTCATTCATGAACGCCTTGGCACGGCCCCATCACATGGCTTTAGGGACAGCCTGGTCTTCAACGCTGGATGCCTTCCTGCCCCGACCACTCTCCTGTGCATGAATAAAGACCCAGCCAGCCCCAGGGTGTGATTGGATACTATCACCTCGAATATAGATGGGGCCTCCATCTTCTGTGGGCCCCAACAATGTGCATTGGTTATTGAGAGAAGGAACTGGAAACTCATCTTTGATTTTGCTCCTGAGGGAGCTCAGTGAGTTAAGCAGGCGAGGGGCAACCGATGGGTCCTGACCGATCTAGGACCAATGCCATGTTTTCCCTCACTTTTCCGAAGGCCTCCAGCTGCAGGTGACTCTGAATTACCCAGGTCATGTGGTTATCCATTGTGTCTAAGATCTCAGGCCTCCAGCTTTCCCCTCACAGTCTGGTTTAATAGTCTCTCATACTGACAGGCTGGAAGAATTTTCTAATCAGTCAGAACCTTTCGTGTTTGAATTTAACCAGCTTCACACAGTCACTGCCCACCAGATACCTGAGTAAGCTGATGCATAATTTGGTCCCTCAATGTCTTTGATTAGGCTCAGCCTCTTATTGTGTTTGGTCGGACAGTAGAGGCTGTTTTCTTTCCAGCCATCTTCCTATTTTCCTGCTTTCCACCTAGTTTTGTAATAGATTTTTTTAAAAAATCATGTGACTCAACAAAATCTCATTAAATGCTAGTTAGTCTAACTTCCAGAGGTCACCCAAGGTTTCCATTATTGCTTTGTATCTGATGCTGTTTTTCTTACTCTCACCTGAAACATAAGCAGCGTTATATTCGGGTCTTCTTGGCTGTGCGTGGCTTTCTCTGGTTGAGACGAGGGGCTCCTCATCACCTTGTGTGGACTTCTTCCTGCTGTGGCTTTTCTTGTTGTGGGTGGAGCACAGGCTGCAGGTGTGCAGTCTCCAGTGGCTGCAGTGAGTGAGCATGAGGAGTCTTAACCTTCCCCGACCAGGGATTCAACTCGGCCCCCGCATTGTCAGGCAGGTTCTTACCCACTGCGCCACCAGGGAAGCCCCAGGACTGTTTTCTGAAGGGCTTGATTGTTGATCAATTGTATTCTCAGAAGGTGGGCATGTGACTCAAATATTACTAATCTTTTTGAATAGTTGACCAAAGGTATATTTATACGTTTACTTTTAGATGTTTGTGTCTTAACTCGTTAGATTTTAATTTACCTTTAAGAATTTTCAATACCTTGTGATCCATTGTATAAAATATCTATATTTTCCTAAACTCTTCATTCTGTACTCAGCTAAGAATCTTTTCTTCTCCTGCCCCTCCCTTGCTGTCTCTCTGCTTGTCCATCAGTTCTCGGGGCAGCGATGGGAGAACACCAGCGCCCTTCTCAACACGGGCTGCCTTGATTGGAAGGCTTATGATTTCTCTTCTCCCTTATCGTCTCCTGGCTGATGCTAGGCATGTCTTGGTTCTTTAGCTTAAGTAGCACATGAATNGTCTCTCTGCTTGTCCATCAGTTCTCGGGGCAGCGATGGGAGAACACCAGCGCCCTTCTCAACACGGGCTGCCTTGATTGGAAGGCTTATGATTTCTCTTCTCCCTTATCGTCTCCTGGCTGATGCTAGGCATGTCTTGGTTCTTTAGCTTAAGTAGCACATGAATCATAAAATTATACAGGAATAATATGTCATGGGAACTGTTTTTAGTTAAATCTACTTTTTTTTTTTTTTTGAGCATTACTTATAACTCGTGGTAGGAAGGTACTCCTCATAAGCCTATAAAGAAGTCAGAGTTAGAACCCAGCAGGCTCTTATCAGTGGTGAATCTTGAACTTGGAGCTTCTCCATAGATCCCCCAACAGCACTGTTTGCCCACCGGGAGTCTTTCTATTGGGTCACCTGTGGTAGGCCATCCAGCATGGCTCCAGACAAACTTCATTCTATTGTTTTGCTGTTATTCTTGTAATATTTTCATGGTTCATATTCTTCTTTCCTACCATTAATTGATAGCTCACAGAACCTTAAAGCTCACAGGGAACTGGCCAGCTCTCCAGTTCAGGGTCACCACCTCAGAGGCCTGCGGAAAGCTGGTGCCTCGCTCCAGTTCGTTCATCTGGTTCGTCATGGAGCTCAGGTCTTTGGGCTGAAAGCTAAGCCATCTCTGCCTCAGCTGCTGCTTCTTACTCTTCCCTTTGCTTCCTTCTCTATAAACTCACAGCACAAATTGCATAAACTCACACCACAGATTGTTTTGGCAGTTCTATGAGACTTAGGTTGCACCTTAACTCAAGAGATGGGGTTGAGAACAAAGTTTCTAGCACTCTGCCTCTGCTCTTCATGCCTCAAGTACTCAAAAACGTTAAGGGCTCAGAACTGAAAAGTTTGTCTAGAGTCCAGAAAACACCAGCAAGACAGTGGAGCACTTATCTTGTAGCCAGTGTGAATAATGTGAAACTGGTCTGAATGTCCTCAGTAGAATAAATGTAATTTAATGTCAGTATTAAAAATATATATTTCCTGGTTTTAATTTCTATCTAGACACAAATTCTTCTTATCCAGTCATCCTTTCTTCTGCTTTTCTGGGGCTTTCCCTGCTTCTCCCTTGTGTCATTAGGCAACGATTTTGTGCTAGTTTTTATCAGTCTGGGCCACTCTAGGTTCCTTGTTTCCCTACTTACTTGGGCTTCAACATCGGTTAACTTCCGGGTCTGCTCTGCAGTTTGATTGAGCAGGTTGGTCCCTATTTCTATCATCACAGCGGTCTGGTTCTGCACTGCATTCTGTTGTATCTCCACCATCTCTTTCTTCATGTTGTCCTGGATGTAATTCTCAAGCTAGAAAAGAGCAGAAAGCGTCAGAAAGACAGTCATTGGTCAAACGATCAGACATTGTATTCCTAATTCATTTCCCTGCCTTTTAAAACATCTCTTGGAAGACGTGCGCCTTGCTCTGATATGGGGAAATCTTGCTTTTTTTTTTATCACTAGCAATAAAAAACAGCGTGATTTTATATTCACTCAGCATCCAGCAGGTCAGTAACAGCACGTGTGGGAGACAGACTGTTTAGGCAGCCCTAGAATTCCGGCCGGTGGTGAAACCACAGCTCAGAGGCGGGCGGGTGACCTGCCGTCGGGAGGCAGGGCCACAGGATTTCAGTGTGGTGCGTTCCTGTGACGCAGAAAATGGAAATCTGGTATAAGGAGGCATCACTTTCTAGCACGTCCTGGACTGGTTTCTTGAAACACAGGCCTTAGAAGACACTTAAGCTAGAGCACGAGGAAGGACACACCATTCCGGGTAACTCAGGGCCACACTCCATAAAGACCACTCTCCCCACCAACTTCCCTGTTACCGAGTTCATCACACATTAGACGTGTTATGTCTCTCTCTGGTTTTTCACGGTTTCGTCATTTTCCCGATCAAGCAGACTTAAGCAGATGCTCGTCTCTTCATCTCACATGACTGTCAGGATGGTTCTCCTGCCTTGAGTTGCTGTGGACCATGGGTGGGCCAGCTCATTTTAACATTCGCCTGTGTGCAGGAGCGTTGG
Source organism: Neotragus moschatus (assembly GCA_006410615.1). Taxonomy (NCBI): domain Eukaryota; kingdom Metazoa; phylum Chordata; class Mammalia; order Artiodactyla; family Bovidae; genus Neotragus; species Neotragus moschatus. The sequence continues at coordinate 81,144 of SJYA01003005.1, read as the reverse complement.
GAAGCTCATTCACTGCCATGGTATAGATGCCTATGTCTTTGGCAGTTAAAATGCACAGTTAAATACAAATGCAGACCAGCCAGGTACGTGTGAGGAGTCTGTGGGTTCCAGGCTGTGCACAACTGTTCCTCCATTTTCTGTGAACTCTAGGTAAGCTGCTCGGCTTTGGGGGAACCACAGAGTCTTCATATTTGTAATAGGGTTTCGGTTTGGTCAAGAGAAACGGTTCGAGGATTAATTAAGCTTTATTTTTAAAGGCATTGTGCCAAAAGGTCTAGTCTTTCTTAATTTATTCTTGCCTTTTCCCTCTCTCCCACCTTTTAAAAATTGTAACTTTTACAATTTAAATACATGATCTAAAATAACTCATGGGTAGAAGTTTGTAATTTCTCCTCCCCGCCCCCCCTTTCTGCCTGCCTCTCATTCCCCCCCTTCCTCCACTACCATGGGAATAATGGAATTTTTGAGGTTAAAGTTAAAGCTATGTAAATCATCCAGAAGAGTTGTCTTAGTTACTCTTAACACCCAACAAAGATAATATTTAGAAAGACGTATTCTGGGAAGTTTGGAGCTATTAAAGAAACACTCAAGCTGGATTTTGGTTTAAGTCCATATGCTGAAGTAGTAATTTACAAACTAGTAGAAATAAGTCTTAATCTTCTCATTGGTTTCTGTAGTTAAGAGCTAAATAGAAGCAGTTCTATCTCCCATCATTCTAAATCACATAACTAGAAGGGAGAAATGGATCCTTAATTGTCCCCCACCCTGACTCTAGAACTAACGAGTCAAACGTGGTTACAGTCAACAAGAGACACGAGAGGCTTGTTTACAACTCGATATTTGAAAGTCAAGTTGCAATTTAAAATTAGACTCAAGAACTTCAAGAGACATGAAATAGACCTAAATTTTTAAAAATAAAATTTCTTAACTTTATGGCCATATCTTTCTGTAAGCTTGAAAACAATAGGATATAAATGCTTTATAAGTCACTATTTTTCAGCTTTTCTACGATGACAAAGTCTATGTATGAGCTGTGCACATCTCATGTGTAAAAGTATACATATCAGTGTATGTTAGAGGGGAAATTACAGACCTATATACATGTGAGTGTAGAAATATTGTATATAGTGTACATATGTCATTTATTTTTATGTATACAATATATGTGACTGTGTAAAGTAAAATTCTATACGATACTGACCCAGCTGCTAGCCAGCTGAAATCTTTGAGAGAAGAGAAAAGCAGGAATATTCAGTCTTAGATTCTTTTTTGATTCTCCGCAAGTTTTGTACTTTCGCACTTGACACAGTGAAGTTAAGGTTACAAGAGAAAAGGGCAACACGACAGTTGTACATACATATAACGGGATATTTCCCAGCCGCTAAAGAGAAGGAATTCCAGTCGGTTCTAGTGAGGTGAATGAACCCAGAGCCTATTATACATAGTAAAGTAAGTCAGAAAAGTAAATACAATATATTAATGCGTATACGTATGGAATCTAGAAAAATGTTATTGGTGAACCTATTTGCAGGGAATAGAGACGCAGATGTAGAAAATGGACTTGTGGACACAGTGAGGGGGAGAGAGAGTGGGACGAACAGAGAAAGTGGCATCAGCATACATGCATTGTCACGTGTGAAATGTAGCTGCTGAGAAGTTGCTGCGCAGGACAGGGAGCCCAGTCTGGCTCTGTGATGACTGCAGGGGTTGAGCCAGGGGGTGGAGGGAGGAGATGCAGGTATAATCGTGACAGTTGTATGGAGGAAACCAACACAACATTGTAAAAACAAATTTTTTAAATTTAAATTTTAAAAGCATATAGTTACTCTTCAGAACAAAAGCAATAGCAACAGTAACAGCCGCAGTAACTCTAATAACTAAAGTCTAACTGATGCTTAATGGTTGCTCCCACATCTCAGCTACTGTGCTCACCTCTTTCCATGGACCCAGGTACCCAGTCTCACTCACATGGACACTTCTGGACTCTGGAGCAGACTGGTAGTTCAACCCAGAGGCCACACCCCACTTTCTGCCTTTTAACAGCCAAAGTGGTATGTTCCAAAACTAATGTCAGCCTGCCTTTCAATGTCCAAGATTCTCAGGGCCTTAAAAAAGAGAGGGAGACCACCTACCATGCAGTTAAGGAAGCCGAAGGGATCGTTTTTACTCACAGAAAAGGCTAGATGTGAAGATTACCACTGATGATTTTTATCTCCTGGGAGCATCATGACAAAAGAATCTTTTTCACTCCAAAGACTAGTAGTAATTTTTAGCGAGAGAGACTCTGAACATTCATTATACAGTGTGAAAATTTCCCATTTAATGAAGCCTTTCCCTAAATCAGCATAAGACCAGATCTAGGAATGAAGCAGTTTGGTTGATCCATGCCAACACCTGTGTTTTAAAAATTCCCATCTCTTGAGGTTGATGGATTAGTTATTTTCTAGTTTATTGCCCCAATACATCTTTCTGTTTAGTATCCCCTCTGTTTAATTGCCTTTGACTGAAACCCAGAAATACTGAAATCGGCCCGGTGAAATTTCACTCTAATATAAGGAAGTCTTCGTATGAGAAAGAACATGGGGCAAGTGAGATCTCTCCTCCCATTGGCAGCGCGCAGCGTTTCCCGCTCTCGCCGTGTGCGCTCAGCTGCTCTTACCAAAACAGTTTCAAGACACTCGAGCCTCCCGAGGGAGGAACAGGGTTCTTTCTCGCTTCACATGGGTGGCTTCATGCACTCATATTTTGCAGGGATGTTTGACGTTGCCCTCATGTCTGAACATTATTAGGCAGCAATTCTGATTTGTGGGTCCAAGTGCCTCGGAAAGGTTCCCATTACAAGCTAGAAAGGACTGCGTGGACGTTCATCATGTCCTTGTTTTAGTCGGTGGTCCAAACACGCTTCCAAGTATGGGTCCTTGAGCTGTTTCTCTTTCCTTCGGATTCACATGGATTACCCACACTAGAATTAACATTGTAAGGCTATTGCTGTAATTATAAGTTGTGTAGATTTTTTGCTTGATATTATCTTTTATTTGTAAAAGAGTTGCACTCCAAACACCATCTTTTAAAAGTTGGCAACACATCGAAATTCAAGCAGCCAGAGGAAAATATTTTAGCAAAACATAGACATATATGTATTGTTTTAATGTGAAATATGTCCAGAGGTTTTTCATTGCTCCCCCAACATTTGGAAAGATCAGATTTGACAGGAAAAATAAGCCCATTTTCGAAGCAACTCTGGCAGATTGATTACACACCAAAATGTTTTCCTGGCTGTCTTCCTTCTCACCAAGATTATCATCATTTTTTTTTTTTTTTTTTTTGCACCAAAAGGAAAGTAATCTTGAAATTGGCTGGGGAAAAGAATGCATGGATAGTGTACAAAGCCCATCCCTAACTTTGAGATTTTGATGTTGATCATCACTTCTGGTTTTTAAATTTTTTTACTTTTGGCTGCACTGGGTCTCCATCGCTTTGTGCAGGCTTTCTTTAGTTGCAGCAGGTGGGAATGACTCTCGAGTTGTGGTGCAAGGGCTTCTCATTGCGGTGGCTTCTCTTGTTGTGGAGTGCAGGCTCTAGGGGCACAGGCTTCAGTGGCTGTGGCACGTGGGGTCCATGGCTGTGGCACGTGGGATCAGTAGTGTGGCGCAGGGCCTTAGTTGCTCTGTGGCACGTGGGATCTTCCTGGACCTGGGATTGAACCCGCGTCACCTGCATTGGCAGGTAGGTTTTTTCCCACTGAGCCACAAGGGACGTCTGATCACTTCTATTTAAACACAGCTCCATGTCCTGATTATACCCTTTAGTTCATTAGGTTTTGCCCATCTGGACAACCTGATCTCCATAGGCAATTAACAAATAACTTGAGGTTTTCTTGAAAACATTTTATTCTGTAGCACTTTAACTTAGAAACAAGATATTTTAGCTGTTCTCTCTTTCCCATCCAAAAGGATGCTTTCCCTCCCTTGGTAATCCCTCTGACTTGATCCCTTCTTCCCACTCAAGGTGTGCCCTCCTCTGTCTTCTAGATTGCTGTGCAGCCCCTGATTCTGGCCCCACGATCTGAGAGTCAGCAGTTACTACAGGCTCCTTCCCCCGCAGCTCCTGCACTCCGCAGCACCTGGGCCTGTGAGCTGATGTGCAGCACACACCCTTCCTGACCTGTGCTCCATAGTCTCCACGCCTCACTCCCTGTGCACACCTGCCTCATAGAGGCACCAGACACAGAGGCTGCTTCATCCCTCTCACCTCCTTAATCCTTCCGACCTGTGTCATCTTTGCAGAAGGCCTTTCCCTTCCTGCAGTCAGCCCCTACACCACTGCACGCTCTCTCCAAAGAGCCCCACATGCTTGCATGTTGTGATTTGATGTTGAAAACATTTCATTTCTGTCTTGTCGCTGTTTAAATCTCCTCACACTGCAGGTCTGCATTCTTGTTTGCTTGGGATACAGAAATCCTGTAATCACTCTCCAGCCATACGCCCTAGTGACAACAAGCAGAACATTTACTTCTGTAATTAGTTTGAAAACTTGAATGCAAGATTATTAAATCCAGGGGTTTGGAAGGCTGGTAACCTAATGTTCTTGGTTCCCTGTCATGAGGAAACCAAAACATCTTTCAAGGTCTTCAGACAGAGAAGTGGCAAAGCTGGGCTTTCCTCTCCCTCCTTATAAGGCTTGTTTTATTTTGCTTTGTGTATCTGGAGATCTTACTGGCCAAGCAGTTGTGTCCTCAGCAGAGGTTAAAGGGGAGAGGCTGGGGGATATGGGTCTCAGGCAAACCTTTGTCGCCTCAAACCTTGCAGGGAACTGGGGGCGAAGGAATGGCCCCACCCTTCAGAGACAATGTTCAAATGCCCCGTGAGCTAGGGAGTCTTTTTGAGTCCTCTTCATGTCAATGCCACACTTGAATCCATGTCTCCCAGAAGAGCCCACATCAAAGCCACTTGCCTTCCGTCAGCTCCAGAAGTCTCCCTGTCTGCCCTCCTCAGGTCTGGCAGACTGGACATCAGGGAGGCGGGGCCCTGCAGTACAGGCCTTCTGAGTGGTTGATAAACAAACCTGCTTGCAGCCACCAAAATAACCACGTGGACCCACATCACGGAGGATCATTTGAGCACTTCTACCTCTAACTCATTTGCTCTGGCCTTTTCCACTTTTTTCTGTTTGTCATTTATGAGTGACATTCTGTTAACCTGATCCTGTGTTTTTAGATAACCTTGTTCCTATTTTCACTAGTATAAAGAGACTAAAAGTGTTCTTGGTGCTGCCTGTAAACTGCAAGACACAGTAAGGGGCAGAGTCACGGGCACCAGTTGCTGCTGAACTGAGGTTCACAGCTTGTCCCCCTCCTCCTGGGACAGATGAAGCTGTAATCATCTGAGTGCTCCAGGGTATCTGGGTTCCTATGTCTTTGCTTTTATTGTGGATGTCTCTTTGTGTTCCTTTTCATCGTTTAACTTAGATACATTGTCTCTTTGCCTCTTCTGTGTTACCTTTACCATCAGTACAAATTCTAAGGAGAAAATTTTTCCCTTTAGAATGTTCCAGTCATTTCCTACCGATAGAAAGGCAGTTTTTCATCAATAGCATCCCTTTTTAAAATATATGCAAGCATATATATAATGAGGTTGTTATAACAACATAAATTCATTTGGACATTTCATATGGGAAAAGGGGTCACGCTTTACACAACATGCAGCTGTTAAGAGGACTTGGAAGGTACATACATATTTACCCAAATATCTGCAAGAGCCCTGGCTCACAGCACCTTGCAGATACTTGTCGGTCACGGAGCAAATAATATGTACCAGACCCTGTAAGGTCAAACAGCAAGAATAGTCACAGCAGTAACAACTACAAAATGCTTTCTTACACACACACACATACCTATGCATATATTTCTTTAATGAGCTTTGATTCTCAAGCTGCCTTGACTTGAGCTTCCCCAAAGCAGAGCCCGAGACAAGCACACCGGCAGGAAGTTTCCTTAGGAAGAGGCCTCAGGGAGCCGTCTCGGGGTACAGGCCAGGGAAGCCAGACAGAGTAAGCTGGTTCACACACGTGGACTCCCTCGAACACCGCAGTGGCCCCTGGTGAGAAGCCCCCCAGGCCCTTCTGTGGGGCCCCGGAAATGCATTTCAGACCTTCCTGCCTGGATTAAGCACTCCCATCTCACTGTGGGCTGCACTGCAGGGGCCCCGAGGATGCCCCGGAGGTCCGGCGGGAAGCTGGATCTGTGGGACTAGCGCCCACTGACTGCTCCCTGGGGGATTGCCTGGATGAGGGGGGCCCGGAGGACCAGCCGAGACCTCCAGAGTGGTCCCTGGTAGTGGGGGCACCTGCAGGCCTCACTCACAGAGCAGAAACCCCGGGAGGAGCACTCACGTTCCTCCCCAAGGCCTGTGGACCCAGCTCTGCTGTGACTCAGGTGAGGGGCTCGAGGCCCAGGTCGTGTGGGATTGTGGGGTTGCAGCCCTGACTTCTGCGGTTTGGTGGTGCTGCCAAGGAAACAGCTGTCATGGAAGCAGCCCTTCGAAAAGGGCAGTGTTGCTAACAGGTTAGAGAAAGGCTGGGGCCAGAGACCAAACCGAGGCCACGATCACCATGTGCGGAAGATCAAGCAGGAGCTCGACAGGCCCGAGCAGTCAGGGAACTTCACTCTGACCTCAGCAAGTGCTCGACCACACACAAGACAGCCTGCTGACTCCTGCCAGCTTTGGTCTGTTTTCTGGTTCCTGGGCTCTTTTGTTCTCAGCCTGGGAGATGAAAGTGATGCTTCCTACAGAGATTCAAAGAGAACATACAACTATTCTCTCTTTTGTAAAGGGAATTGTTGATTATTACAATGGGAAATTCATTGAAATTCAGCTCTGGGAAAGAGATTTGATGATACCACTCTAATGGCAGAAACTGAAGAGGAACTTGATGAGGATGAAAGAGGAGAATCTCGTTGGCTTAAAATTCAACATTCACAAAACTAAGGTCATAGCATCTGGTCCCATCACTTACTTCATGGCAAATAGAAGTGGAGAAAGAGGAAACAGTGACAGATGTTATTGGGCTCCAGAATCACTGGGGACAGTGGTAGCCATGAAGTTGACTCTTACTCCTTGAAAGAAGAGCTATGAAAAACACCTGGACAGTGTATTAAAAAGCAGAGACATCACTTTGCTGACAGAGATCCATCTAGTGAAAGCTATGGTTTTTCCAGTAGTCACAAACAGACGTGAGAGTTGGACCATAAAGAAAGCTGAGTGCTGAAGAATTGATGTTTTGAAACTGTAGTGTTGGAGAAGACTCCTGAGAATCCCTTGGTCTGCAAGGAGATCAAATCAGTTAATCCTAAAGGAAATCAACCCTGAACACTCATTGGAAGGACTGATGCTGAAGCTCCAAAAACTTTGGTCACCAATGGGAAGAGCCGACTCATTGGAAAAGACCCTGATGCTAGGAGATGCTAGGAAAGATAGCAGAGGAAAAGGGTGACAGAGGATGAGATGGCTGGATGACCTCATTAACTCAACGGACATGAGTTTGAGCAAACTCTGGGAGATATTGGAAGACAGGGAATCCTGGAGTGCCTCAGTACGTGGGGTCCCAAAGAGGTACACACGACTGACTGACCGAGCACACACATACTAGGGATTTGTTTTTCAATGATTCTAAAATACTCTTGCCTTTGAAAATTATGATGCACCAAGAAAAAAGTGAAGTGAGTCAGTATTTCAGTGTCTTTCTATGGCATGCAGAACCTTTGAAACTATATATATATATATATATATATATTCATGAACATGTATATTTATTAATATAAAGACATCCTCACATGTGGAGGTAAATGTAGATGCAGATATATCCATCCATTGTCACCTGTCTGTGCGTGACAGACCTTTAAACGCCATATGGGGAGGAAGACTTCGGAAATCAGTGACGTTGTTGAACTCGCTAGAATATGAGTGAGGATTCTAGAACCTGTATCCCAGTGCTAGCTGGTATTGGAGTGAAAAAACCCAGGAGACCCAATGCCCATGCCGGGACTCTTAACACTGCACTGGTGTACCTGTCCACCCCTGAAAACTTTGCTACTAAGCCGTTAGCAATATTACTTTTCACTTCTGGGAGGAAGTATTCAGATTGCAAATGTTATTTGTGTCTTATCTGCTTACTTTCTGCTCTTTCTGTATCATGTGGGTTTGCAAAACTCCTGGGTAGCTTTCTAGAGAGATCATCTTTGCAGCAGGCTTTTGTTTTTTAACATGAAATAAGTGTGTACCACCATAATTACTATGCTAGACGGCTATGAAAGGGGAAAGACTAAAGGAATTTAAATGATTTTTGTCTAGAAGATACCTTCAAGACAAACTAGCTCTTTATAAGGAAGGCAGGAAGCTTGTGTTGTTTCTTTAAAAGAAGGAGAAGGAGGTGGTGGGAATGCAGATGGGAATGCTTGAGAATCTCAGAACCCACCCCGCACGCCCCGCTGAGAGCCGCGCAGCAGAACAGACCCTGGCCAAGCCTTTCTGCTGCTTTATCTCCTCTGCTAGCGAACCAAAAGGTGGAGGGAATTCCAACAGAGAGAATTCCAGTACTGTTTTGGAAGGTGCCCAAAATACACTGGATTAATTTGCATGAAAGCTTAGCAATCAAGTATTCCCTCCCTTGTATATGAGATGTACTACTGACCCACCATCAGCAGGAATGTGTTCTTAATGGTGTTTTCGCGGTACGCCTGATAGCTCTCTTCTGAACCGTTCGTATTCTCTTGCCCAAACACCATTCTATCTACTTTACAGTGGAGTTGAATAAATAGACTCAACTACTAAATTATTTGCGTACCATCTCCACTGATTGACGCCTCTCTGAGCGGAGTGTGTGATGGTGCCTTGTCTGTGATGGGGAGGAGCTGATGGCCGTCATTCAGCAGCACGCTCTGCTCACAGTTGCTGCAGTAACGATGCTGGGAAATATTTAAACAAGCGTGTTCCCTTCATTTTGCTCTTAATGTTCATAAAGTTATAGCTGCAGCTTCTTGAACTTTATGATTTTATAGCAGCGAAAGCTCATGCTTTTCTGGACCATTAAGGAGGAAAAGTTTACCTCTTCTCATAGATTAGATTATCTCTAATTTGACCTCTGTTTAAGGCCTCTCAAGGGTTTAAAGCTATAAAAATTTTCATATTTTTATATTTATTTACATTATTCAGTGGCCTGTGTGCACATACTTTAGGAAATCATATACTTACTTGCCTGTGCTTTGCAGAAGCAAAGCAACCTACAAGTAAGCAATTCTTTTTTGAAACTCACACTAGAAATACAAATTATTTGCTTAATTAGGCTTTGTTTTTCAGATTAATCTCTAAAGCAGTAATGAATTTTTTAAGCATTTTAACAACTTATTTTAAACCTGATCAACATTAAAAAAAATTTTTTTTTTCTAATCAAAAGCAGTGCAACAAAAGCAGAACATTATTCTGTGCCAAGGCTAGGTGGCAAATAGAATAGTATGTTGTTGTTTTTTATTTACTAATTTTGACTCATTTCTTGCTCTGAAATTTGATAGTAAATGTATCAAGTATTTGCCAAAATATTTACTGTTAACCACTGAAATGTCTGCTAATGCTGCTGGCACTGCGGTTCACTTCAGGAGGTCACAGGGAAACTTGACACACGTCCCCCTTCTGACTGCAGCTCCCAGACCCTCAGGACTGTGGACAGCTGCAGTCTTCCCCAAGGAAAGAAACTCCACCAAGAACTGCAGATAGTGATTATGACCTTGGACAAATCAGTGAGCTTCTAATTATGTCTTCCACGGCCTCCAGACCCAAAATAAGAGTGTGTCTTGCTACAAAATACATGTTGTATCAAACATCTCTCTAAAAAATACCAGTTCTAGGAATGCTGTTGTTTCTGACTCATTTTTAGAGAGGAGTTTATTTCAATCCTCTGTTTCAGGAGCATGTCATTCTTTCACTACTTTTCCTCCAATGCTTAAGTAAGAATAGAGATGCAAAATTTGGCCATAAAATGAGAATGTTAGTGCTTCAAATGAAGTTTTAAATGCACAGTATTTCTACATGATTAAGTACTTATATTCTGAAGAAATTGTGGAATGAAATTTCACTTTAAGAAGGAATCCATTTAAATAAAGACACCCTTAAGGTGTCATAAACTGACTGGCCATATAACTTCTCAAAACATGAGAATTTGAAATGTTTTGTGACCAAGTATAAAGATACCAAATTGAAACTGCCAAGTGACAGTCCTTGATGAGCACTTTTTGCTGCTTCCTATCTGCAACAGAATTATTATTTCGACTTATAAATGTGGTTCCTGGGGACTGCTTTGATGTGTTAGTCCACTACAACTCAGTTTTTTAGAAATAACTTAGCAGATTGCTGGTAAAATTAAATGCTGTCACAAGCAGTCTGTGAAGCAAAAGAAGCCCACACAGAAGAGTACTTACTATCTGATCTGATTTATATCAAATTTTCAAACAGACCAAACCACTGATGGTGATAAAAGTCAAAATAATGACTTCTGGTGGGCAGGTGTTTAGGATAGAGTAGGAGGGGTTATTAATGAGGAAGGAGCATGGGGGGACCTTCTGGGTGTGGGAAATGTTTTATATCTTGATCCTTGTGCTAGTTACACAAGTAAATTCATATTTTAAGGATTCGTGAAGCTATGAATTTAAGGTTAGTACATTTTATACACTTCCTGTGTTTTAGACCCAAATGAAAATATTTTTAAAGGAAAGATATTAAAAACAAAACGTTTGATAAATTTTACCATGACATTATGGCCCTCGATACTATGAGTGATTTTATTTACCTCTGCCTGCAGCTTTCATCCAGTTATACCACTTAACGAAATGAACTTGGGAANGACCCAAATGAAAATATTTTTAAAGGAAAGATATTAAAAACAAAACGTTTGATAAATTTTACCATGACATTATGGCCCTCGATACTATGAGTGATTTTATTTACCTCTGCCTGCAGCTTTCATCCAGTTATACCACTTAACGAAATGAACTTGGGAAAAGTGGTTTTAAACTGACTGCAGAGAGCTGTAGATAGAGGGTTAAAAGCATTCAGTTAGGTAAATTAGTAATTTAACATTCTGAAACTTGATTCTTTCCGGATCAAGCATAAAAGGCATTTGCTCTTGGAAGACCAAGAAAGAATTCATGCAGTTCCCATTAGTCTAAAAATATATAATAAATAAATAAATGTCTGAGTCATGGGTTGCATTTTGATGGAGTTCAGTGCATCAAGTGTAGCAAGAAAATGATTTATCCTTTGACTAGCTGTGCTATCCATTGACGAGAATCCAAAATTGCTTTGAGAAAAGTAAAATAAATGAACTAATCTATTGAATGTAATCATATTTTGAGGTATTCCAATTCCAGTGGCTCTGGCTTTTGAGCAGCATTATAAAAACTGGAATAAAGTATCTTAGTTCTTGTTGGATTCAGGTTGGAAACAAGTTATATGTGTGATCGTTGAAGCCGTTTGTGGGTGATCTTTATAGATGAGGTTTAGGGACTCAGACATACCTGGGTGTGAATCCTAGCTCAGCTGCACACTAGCCATCAGGTCAATTTGTTTAACTACAGATTTCTCACTGGTAATAAGTGCCTTTTGTGCTTTGTTAGTCTGAAAATTAAATGGGACAAATGAATCAGTGTTCCCAAACTGTATACCAAGCCACCCTGGGTCCCTGCAACAAACTCCTAAAACTCTGGAGATAGTTTACATATTCAAGGGCAATCCCACAATATTTAACACCTGTCAGTTACTGGAAGAAATAGTAGCTCAAAGGAGCTCGGTTTCAACACTATTAGATTGTACCATTCAGCAAAGCTGGGATCTTGGTGGTTGCTGTTGTTAAAAAGCAAGTACTGTACAAAAATCAGCATGGAACTTGAAATGGGGTGATGGTGTCAGTCTGATTCCACAGTTTGAGAAGATGGGCAGTGCTAACCAGACATATTCCATAAATAACTCGGGTTACTTGAGTTTTAGAACATCTTATATAAGACCTTGCACTTGGTAGGGGGTAGGTTCAATCTACCCTCTTCCTTCCCTTCCCCCAATCCAGATATTACCTTTAATTGCTACCTCTATGATTTGGTTATGTTTCCTGGAAAACCAGTAAAAGAACCAGTATATCATGTAAGATCTTCATTAAGAAGTATAGTTGAATATCTTCCCAGCTTTAAAACCCATTAAGAAAAACAGCCACACTTCCTGCAAAGTCGTGCTGGGCACAGTGTCTCTTCAGGGGAACGACGTTTACAAGTGGAGTGCGCTCGAGGAGAAACGTTCCTAGCACAGTATGCAAGTGTTCTGGGGCGCATCTCAGCTGCCTCGGGCCGATCTGTTTTTGCTGGTGCAGTGGAAGTACAGACTGTGTGCCAGTTTCACAAAACTAATGTGGTTCATTTCTGCATGTAATTTATAGTTTGCATGCTTGCCATCCTCACTTGTTCAAAGTTGAACGAGTTTTATAGCATACAGAGAAGCCAAATTTACTTGAACACCAAAGCAATTTGGGAAATAAATTTTCAGTGTGATTCTTCAAATGCTTGTGGTAAAAGTACAAGGGACTTGAATCATTTTCCCATAATTAGTTTCAGTTCTGTAAGTCTGCCCCCTCTCCCTAACCCTATGACTTTGCATGTGTGTCTATTCCAATGGAAGCTAGTGGAAAATTCCTATCCCCTTTCGCTCTACTGCCACAAGTTATAAAAAGCATGTCATTCAGAATCGACTTTTTCTTCTGCATGCTTGAATTTTTATTCACAACTTGAAAGAAAAAATAATTTCAAGAGATATTTCTCTGTCAATGGCATGATAAGGGTCCACAGCATCACTTTGGGCCACCATAGAATGGCTGACTCACTGTGCTTCATGGTCGGATATTTATATGAGCCAGTGCTTTGGGAGGAATAGTATATGACAGTGTGCCTTGTCTTTTCCAGAACCTCATGACACTCATTCACTCAAGTCACTTAAGATCCACTTGTCATTGACTAATCAGTGGAAACAAGAAGCAAGTGGGGACAGGGGGTAAAGAGGCAAACAAGTGTGAATGAGGGGTGAGGGCTTACACAAGTGGTGGGGGTGAGACAGGAGGACTCAGGCAGGAAGTGGGAATGAGGGCTGAGAGCTCAGACAGGAAGTGGGGATGAGGGCTGAGGGCTCAGGCAGGAAGTAGGGACCAGGAGTAAGGGGCAAGTGGGGAGTGGGAATGAGAGGGTGAGAATTCACACAGGAAGGGAGGCTAAGGGGTGAGGGCTCACAAAGAAAGAAGGAATAGGAGCAAGAGTTCACCCAGGAAGTGGGAATGAGGGGTGATAGCTCGCAGAGGAAGTGGGAGTGAGGAGTGAGGATTCACACAGGAAATGAGGCTCAGGGGTGAGGGCTCACACAGGAAGTGGGGAGAGGGGTGGGGGGGAGTGAGAATAAGGGGCAGAGGGGGACTAGGAAGTAGGAATGAGGTGGGCAGTGTAAGAAGTGGGGATGTGGGACAAGGGCTCACACAGAAAGTGGGAATGAGTGCAGAGGGTTCACCCAGGAGGAAGGGAACAGCGGCAGAAATTTTCCTATTGTTAGAGTTCATTTGTTTGTTTCAATCAAATTATGAGTCATCTTATCCCCATTTTTTAACCAAAAATCCCTGTGGTCACTGCTGTGATTTGGTCTTGACTCCCACCAACTGGTTTAGTTTTTATCAGTGGTGGTGAATTCTTGAAGGCTTCCCTCAGTTGTAGAAATCTGGTTTCAAATTAACATGGTCCACATGCCAGCTTAAACTTTGTGGCTTAGCATCTTTGTTGAGTCCCCTCAGCAAAAGGACCTACATTGGAGTTTTGGCTGCTCTTTGGGAATCAAATTATGAGTTGGTTCTGCTGGAATCTTGGCCTTCTCCTGGAGAGACTGTAGGAGCACTTTGGCTATGGGCGCCAAAGTTAGAACTTAAGTGAAGATTTTTTTGAAATTGCCTATCCTGCATCCCAGCACTCAGGTGGTATGTGCAGACCTCTTTTAATTGTTCCTGAACCTCTAAACCATTGGTCTTCTGGAGTGTGATTGGCTTTGTGGGGAAAGTTCATGCTAGCCTTGGAGACATCCTGGAAATGACAGTGCTAAACTCAGCACGAGGGCATGAACCCTCATCTCAGTCCTTCTCCCTGACGGCCACTCGCTCTTCTCTGGCTAACTCGGGGAAGCAGCTCTGGGTATTTGATGGCCCCATTGCTTTGGTCTCCATGGTCCCCATAATTGCTCAAAAAGCAAAATCAGTACACCCATACCCAGAGAGGAGCTGATAGGCACCATGGTGCAGAAAGTATAACTAATGGATTTTCACAGTGATGACTGTATCATATATTTGAAGTGTAATAACATCTAGAAAGAGCTTCCCAGGTGGTGCTGGTGGTAAAGAACCCCCCTGCCAGTACAGGTAGATGTAAGAGATGTGGGTTCAATCTCTGGATCAGGAAGATCTGCTGGAGGAGAACACGGCAACCCACTCCAGTATTCTTGCCTGGAGAATCCCATGGACAGAGGAACCTGATGGGCTGCAACTCATAGGGTCGCACAGAGTCAGACACAACTGAGGCGACTTAGCACACATGTACCACCTAGAGAGATTTGGAAAGGAAAAATCCTGGTGCTCCCAGAAGCACCAACCTGGAAAGTGTTTTCTTTAGAACTGTCCCTCTCTGGTACTGAAAAAGGTGTTGTCAGGGGAGAGGTGAAGGTACGGCCAGAAGAGGTGGTGAGCCACGCCAGGCAGACCTGTGTTTTATACCCAGGTTTTCTCTTCCATTGACTGTTTACACAGCGCCTTCTTTCCTAGTTGTCTATTGTAGTTATTTCATTATCTCCATGTTAGCCTCCTATTGAAACCTCAGTGTAATATGTATTATGTTTGACCAGCCCTCAAAGTATTCCTCAGAAGTCCTTCCTGGGCACCTCAGGAACAATACCAAGACCACTCTGCAATGTATTTTCTTAGAGCAGGTTCTATTAGACAGTAGATTAGTCCTGAAAATCATTCAAGGAAGGTTTGAGTCAGTCCAACTGTGTAGATTCCAAAGATACAAGAAAGGCAATACAGTACACAATTCATGGGTTTATCCAGTTAGGTGTTGCCATCCATGAGGAAGACAGGTGCCCACCTACAGTAGTGTAACAGGCACATAACTTGTGGCATGCTCATACAGTGGAACACTGCCCAGTGATGGAAGAGGGCAAATTTTAATACACTCATAAACATGAACGAATCACAGAAATTAAAAAAAAAAAAAAAGACCCAACAAAGAATATTACTGTATTCCAACTATGTGAAGTACAAAACTTAGCAGAAGTAAAATTAACCTATAGTGGCAAAAGGCAGAATGGAGCCCAGCCTGGAGATGGGGGCTGGGAGGACGCCAAGCGGGAGGGGCAGGAGGGCACCACCTGGCGGTCATTACACAGCTTTTCTTGTTGTTCAGTCACTAAGTCATGCCCAACTCTTTGTAACCCCATGACTGCAGCCAGGCTTCCTCGTCCTTCACCATCTCCTGGAGTTTGCTCAAACTCGTCCACTGAGTAGATGATGCCATCCAACCGTCTCATCCTCTCCCGCTCCAATCTCCATTTATTGTTGTTGTTCAGTTGCTCAGTCGTGTCCGACTCTTTGCGACCCCATGGACTGCAGCATTCATTACCAGGCTTCCTTGTCCTTCACCGTCTCTTGAAGTTTGCTCAAACCCATGTCCATTGAGTGGATGATGCCATCCAACCATCTCATCCTCTGTCGTCCCCTTTTCTTCCTGCCCTCAGTCTTTCCCACCACCAGGGTCTTTTCCAGTGAGTCAGCTCTTCACATCAGGTGGCCAAAGTATTGGAGCTTCAGCTTCAACATNAAGTTTGCTCAAACCCATGTCCATTGAGTGGATGATGCCATCCAACCATCTCATCCTCTGTCGTCCCCTTTTCTTCCTGCCCTCAGTCTTTCCCACCACCAGGGTCTTTTCCAGTGAGTCAGCTCTTCACATCAGGTGGCCAAAGTATTGGAGCTTCAGCTTCAACATCAGTCCTTCCAGTGAATATTCAGGATTGATTTCTTTTAGGATGGACTGGTTGGATCTCTTTGCAGTTCAAGGGACTCTCACCACAGTCCAACTGTGGTGTTGGACTCTTCTCCAACACCACAGTTCGAAAGCATCAGTTTTTCGGTGCTCAGCTTTCTTTATGGTCCAACTCTCACATCCATACATGACCACTGGAAAAACTACTGCCTACTGTGTTCTCACACAGCTATGTATATATGTTACCATCAAGTTACACACTCGCTTCAGACTTGTTCATTCTATTCTAAGTTACACCTGAAAAAAAAAAGTGCTGGACTCCATAAAACCAAGACAGCTCAGAGTCAGAGGCTTGTGTAAGCGAGCATCTGAATAAATGAAAAGCAAAGGCTTCCCTGATCTGGTCTTGCATTTGAGGTAGCAATGGGCGTGAGTAGACTGAGTTCCTGCTCTTCATAGCTTCTTACTCTGCCTGCCTCTTACTCCCACAGGGCTGTCTTGGGAAGGGTCACATTTCAGTTTTACCACCTTCACTTGCTTATTCATGAGTCCCTTCCTGTGTCTGCAAACAGAGCCAAGCGTGTGCCGCTGTCTGCAGACGCAGCAGCTGCCATCTTGCTGTTAGACACGTGTGTGTCTTGTGACGCCAACGGATGGCAGCTGCTGTTTACACTCATGCCAGCGTCGCCAGCATGTGGAAGCTTAAATCATCCAGGTTTGACTGTTCTGCTGCTCTGCCGAGGTTCCAGTCCTCAGAGTGAGAGAGGGAGGCTGTGAGGAGGCAGGACCAGAAACAGGGCAGACCTTGGTGTGAGTCCCTGCTCGGCATCCTCATCTCTCCGCACACTCACACTTCTCAGCCTTCCCTGGGATCAGCATCTTCTCACTGGATCCCCACTTGTTCTTACTGCTGGTGCTGGACGTGCTTGGGGCATGACCACTGTCTGTAGCATCAGAGCGGCAGGTGTCAGGACCACCATGAAGTCAGGGAGCTCTCCTGGTTCACTCAAAAAGATGTGTTATTATAAGAAGCTTGGAAATAAAGAAACTGTCCTAGTAGTGCCATCTGGTACCACTCTCAGCTTGAATTTCTTGAAAAAAAGAAAGAACAGAACATCTCCCTGCAATAGGCTATCCCTAGAGTAAATGCGCAGATATCATGAGCCGTTTGCACCTGGTGAACGCCAGGGGCCGTCTTGCCGGGGGGGGGAGCAGCCTGCCTCTGTCCTGTTACTTACAACCGCACAGCAACGAAAGGGGGAGAGCCTGTCTCTGGGTCTGCCTCTTGTGACTACTGTCATGTGAACAGTATCCTTTCTGCAAGAACTCTGTAGACTTTTTAAGCAAACCAGCTCAGTATGCTGGCCTCAAAATGAGGTTGAAAGCCCCCTTGTTGGGGAAGAGGTGAGGAAGTGGTGGATCTGTACTCTCCCTTTAGGATTTTGAATCACTTTAAACTAATGGATTGAGAAAGGATCCATATTAAGTAGAGAGTTGTTTATTCACCAGATATTTTTATCCTTTTTCCCTCCTCATCCAAGGACCATTTCTTTTAATGGTAGTGGTATTTCAGGTGAAGAAGGGAAAGGATAGTAGTATGCTATTCAAGGACAGCTGTAAAACCTAGGTGGCATAGGGCAGGCTAGTCAGGCAGCAATGAATAAATAATACGTGTTAAATAAACATTGTCCAATTAGAGGGAAAGGACATACAGGTTTATCATGCTTGTTGTAAGCCAAGATGGAGCCGTACTTGAAAATATGGAGAATTAATTACATCACAAAATGAACACTTGCTTTTTGAGGGGATGTTGTTCTGATTAACTTTGTTTCTTTAATTTGTTACATAATTATCCCAACCATCACTACTTTTAAGAGCATCTCAGTATTGCAGTTAAGTTACAGCCAGTTCAGGTTAGGAATTCCTGTTGCTAATATTTCATTGAATTAAGACTGGATAAGTTTATTTTAGGAAATTTAAGAACCTATTCCTTAGTAGCTAAAAATAATAAGGAATTTCATACACAAAAAAAACAAATGTTAAACATAGATAATTGGCTTGTGGTCGGAATTTGATTATTTTCTGTTACTCAGCAAAATATCTTCCCTCCAGCAGCATTTTTGTACCAGCATTTCCCATTAAGAAGATCACTTGGCTTAGAGAAATTTTAAACTACATCTGTATGTAATAATTTTTCAAGATTCCAAAGACTAGATAGTAGTTAATAAACCTCGAAGGAATTCTTGAATTATCTTCAGGCTAATATTTATAATTATCTAGCAAATAATCAAGCGTTGATAAATATCTTGTTGAGTCCACAAATCTAATGGCAGAGAAAATGCTTGCAGGAGCCCAAAGAAAACAATACATCTTTGGAATTTTGAGTCTTTTCTACCAAGATGTGTAGGTTGACTAGTTAACCCAGAATGCCTGCTTCTTAACACTCATTTAGTTCCTGCCGCTCTCTTCTATAAAAACATAACATGCAGAAGAGTAACACTGTTCTTAGCTTACCGAAAGCTGAAGTGATAAAAAAAAAATTAAGTTTAACAATGAGACCTGCTTTTGAATGGGCTCATGGCTCACCTGTGAGCACGATGGGACAGGAGGAAGTGTTCTAGGAGAAGATGCCCTGCACGGTCTCGGAGCCCAGCATTTCTGCAGAGAGGCTGTCATCCCCCTGGTAGAGTCAGGACCTTTTACGAGCACACTCAGAATTATTGCTGTCCATGTTGAAAGAAAGTTCATGTCTTACAGAGTAAAGATGTGCCTTGAGGTATAAAGTCAGATCGTTTAACTTGATGAGACTGAGTGGACCGTAATCTTCAATATGAGAGGTAGTACAGATCTTGATAAGTGTCTTTCTGGTATCATTATCAAAATTAATTATAATGATAGTCCCAGAGGTACTGTGACATCTACACTTCCCAGCATACTTTTGCATTCATCATCTTATTTGAAACACATAGTAATCCCCTGAGGTCCCTGCTGTAGGTAAGGAACGCTTATGTTTCTGAAGGTACACTGTGAGTGTTCAGCTAGTTAGTTGAATAGTCAAGAGGGTCACTGAACGAGTGTACAGTTAATCTTGCTAAATAAAAAGCTCACTAAATGAAAGAAGGCAATTTGAAAAGGCTACATACTATGTGATTCCAACTATGTCACATTCTGGAAAAGACAAAAGTATGGAGTCGGTAAAAAGACTCATGGCTGCCTGGGGTTGGAGGGAGTGGAGGTGAGTAGGCAGAGCGTGGAGGGTTTTTAGTGCGAGGAAGTACTCTGTGATAGTGGGTACAGTGTCATTATACGTATGGCCAAACCCACAGAATGCGCAGCACCAAGAGTGAGCCCTGGGTGCTGAGGCGGTGTCCACGGTTCACTGACTGTAACAAATGTGCCTTTGAGTGGCAGCCACTCATAGTGGGGAGGCTGTGCATGTGGGGGGTGGCAGTAGGGAGCTTATGGGGAATCTTTGTACCTTCTGCTCAGTTTTGCTGCAAACCAAAAACTGCTCTAAAAAAAATTAGGCTTTTTTTTTTTTTTTCCTTAAGATCACTTACTACAAAGAAGAAGGAACAAATGAAATGAAAAACAACGTATTCTGTAGCTTCAGGATGCACCCATTAACCAAACCAGCTGTCCTGGGTTATATATTGGGTTGGCCAGCCCAATAGTTATCTGCATGTTTAATGCAGACACTTAAATGCAGGAAAATAACAAGCACACCCAAAGGCACGCTTGTTAACAGTGATAGCATGGAGCTCATGTGTAAACACGGTTTACTTTAGATTTGTTTTTCTTTGAATCTGACCAGATGTTTCTAGGAAATCTCTTCTTTTGGTGCGGAATGCCTTCATCCCAGATTCTAGAGAATGGGAACACGTCATTCCCTTTGCTCTGCATGCGCACTCACTTGCTTTAGTCGTGTCGACTCTTTGCAGCCCCATGGACTGTAGCCCGCCTGGCCCCTCTGTCCATGGGATTCTCCAGGCAAGAATACTGGAGTGGGCTGCCATGCCCTCCTCCAGGGGATCTTCCTGACCCAGGACTCAGACCTGTGTCTCCGTCATTGCTGCTGAGCCACCAGAGGAGCCCCCTCCCTTTGCTCTAGTTTGGCTCAGTTCCTGGGGCTGTCTTGGGCCTAAACAAAACCCCTGAAATGGTCTCAAGTTCTTTTCACCTCTATCTTTCTCCAAGGGCCTCCGAGGCTCCTCTGGGGCGGGCTGTCAGACAGTCTTTATCAAGTCACAGCAACTCAGCGGGTTCTACTGGTGGTGTAGCCTCCTGCCCATAAGTTCCTGACATTAGACAATGCTGCTGTTGAACCGACCACTGAAGAGTGCTTTTGGCAGCCAAAGTGGAAGCCCCCCCGTGGGAAGCATGCTCAGCCCATAACTAAACGTTAACTCGTGACACACAGAGGCTGGCCCGCAATGAAGGTGCGAATGTGTGTGTCCTGGAATGGTGAAGACTCATACAGATGGCAGGCTTGTCACCAGGCTAATCAGTAGAGTAAGTTACCCCAGTGGAATCGTCCCTCTCNTGGGAAGCATGCTCAGCCCATAACTAAACGTTAACTCGTGACACACAGAGGCTGGCCCGCAATGAAGGTGCGAATGTGTGTGTCCTGGAATGGTGAAGACTCATACAGATGGCAGGCTTGTCACCAGGCTAATCAGTAGAGTAAGTTACCCCAGTGGAATCGTCCCTCTCCCTGCGAGAAGACTTTATATGTGATTGTTTATATGGTCTAGACAGAATGTAACAAAATCAAGAAACGGAGAGGTTGAACACTGGCTTCCTTTTAAGACTTGATTAATATTCTCTACCTAGAAGACCACTAACCGTTGTGAATACTCAGCACACACAAACAGTGGGAAACTCTAGGAAACTGTGTCAACGGGTTAAAGTGTTATATTTCCCACGACCTTTGCATCTGAATACCTCTTCCCTTAACAATCACTCTGTCCATGAAAAGATATAAAATCACACACATGGTTCAAAATGACAGCTTATATTCTTAATGTATACACTTAGTTTTCTTGATTGTTAGTTTATTATGTATTAAACATTGGAAGTGAAAGCTTGGTAGTGTTAAGTTGTCAGATTAATAGAAAGATTTTGAAAGGAGTTCTCGAAGGTTAAAAGATAGCTCAAAGGAAGGAATGAGGCTGATGTTGGAGGAAAGCAATTACCAGCCCAGGCATCCCCAGGCAGGTTCCTATGGAGGTTTTAATTAGGTTCTCGTTGAGCTGCAAAGATAATGGTTTTAGCTGGCTGAAGGAGGTGATGAGGGTAAAGGGATTAGGCCCACTTCTCAGAGATTTCTAGTGGATTTCATATCTTTAGTCAGCAATGCTTGCCAAGTTTAGGTTACGCAAGAAAGGTGATTTCATGGGCAGATATCTAATTGAAATACTGATTTAAAGACAGACAGCTAGTACACCTGACTGTCAGTTCAGGTGGCTAAGGAACATTTATCCCTTTATTCTCAAACCATACAAGAAAATCATTTTAATCCTGATCAGTGTTGAAACTCTTAACATTACCCATAAATTTTTTTTTACTGCTTTTGATTTCATCAAATCACTGAGGTTGACATTAATTTTTATTTTAAATGTGAATAGTATGACATCAAGTTATTATTTTGGGTCATATTTGTCTGTAGAATGCCAGATGGGAGACACCCCAGTCATTTTGTAAAATCAGTGTAGGACAGGGTGGGTCACATGTTACCCTTCTGAGGCTGAATTTTATTTGCCTGGACTTTTGAGTGGTACTGTGAAATTCAAGCTGTCATGCTCACTCAGCATCCAGAAGAGGGTTATTTTATGCATGCTCTGTAAGAATGTCCATACTTTCTCTTGGTTTTCATATAGTTTGTTTTCACTCTTCTGAATCAAGGGTGGAATTTCATGTGAGTCCTGTAGACACATGACATTCCCAATTGCTTTTTTTCTTCTTCTTAGCAGCTTTGGTATGGTCCCCACACAGGACAGACTGCAAATGTTGCCTGTTAACCAGGTTGCCCACATCCTAGCCTTCATGTTGCAAGACAGCTGGCGTGCCCTGGTATTGGGGTGCCAGGGTGTGCCCCGGAACGCCTGTGCTTGTCCTAAGACAGGACTCGCAGGTGGTGGGACTTGCCTCTCTTACTGACCTGGCATGTCAAGCAACTTACTTAGCCTCTCAGACCCACTTCCTTTTTTATTTTTAATAAAAAAGAATTACAAGTTGTCTGATAGGTATAGGTATATAATACTGCAGTGTGTACAGCATGTTTTTTAAGTCATCATCACCATATAGGCACGTATCTGCTCAGTAGGAAGGGTGCTTGTTTTGAGTGCTACATGTAACGTGTCTAGCGCATGCTGTGTGTGTGGGTTATTTCCCACAGCCACCTGTTACTTTGGTAATCAGGAAAAGCGACCATTCAGAAGCAGTTTCGATTGGCTTTTGTTTCATAAGAGAGGCTCCAGTGGGGTGGCCACCCTGTCTGGCACTGTGCCCCCGCCCCTCCCACCCCCAGCATACCTCAGCTCCCCTCTCTCCCCCGTGCACCTAGACTGTCTCCCTTCACTTGGAGGTGTGGTACTCACCACCTTCTGACCGCAAGTTCCAGCAAGAGCATGGGGTGTCAAGCACCGTGTCCCCAGCAGGGCAGACCCCAGTCCTTGTCTTCACCCCACTGGTTCGCCCCCAAGCACCTCGAGAGCTACCTGGGCACACATGGGCCTTCAGTGCTTATTTGCTGATCGAATAAATGGACTTTAGTGATGCCTGCCCTAAACACCAGAACCTGAAACACCCTGAAAGGAGACTCGTCTGTGTTAATGAGCTGAGAAACGGCCCTGCATTCATACTCACCCACACTCGCCCTCCCGGCAATTTTCTGCTCTTTGCAGCCCCACAGAAAAGTCTGCTTTTTGTCAGAGGAGGGATGTGCGTGATTTTCCATGTTTGTTTTTCCCCTCTGCGTGACCCAGGCGAGACTTCTGCACTGCAGCCCACACTGATATTCCCTGACCGTGTTTATGAGTGGTTAAAAATAGGTGGGGTTGTGTCTACTACATCTGTGTTCGAGAGGTATCTCTGGAAGACAGTGAGGGAAGTTGTGCAAACTGCTTTGAATTTATTCAGTGCCCCCTCTGTTACTATATTACAACCACTGCTTCAGTGGTAAAAGTGGAAAGTTGAGTGTCTCTCTTTACATCAGAAGAGTTCTAGAATAATTGAGAAGAAAAATCTTATCAGATTCCTTCAAGTCAAAGAAAGATGTAATGAAAATAGAGGGAAAAAAGATGCATACACGCACACACTTCCAGTGGACCCTTGAACAACATGAGTTTGAACTCCCTATTATGAGCATGCTTAGTCACTCAGTCGTGTCCAACTCTTTGTGACCCCATGAACTGTAGCCCGCCAGGCTCCTCTGTCCATGGAATTTTCTAGCAAGGATCCTGGAGTGGGTTGCCATCTCCTCCTCCAGGAGATCATCCCTACCCAGGAATGGAACCCATCTCTCTTGCGTCTCCTGCATTGACGGGCAGATTCTCTACCACTAGTATCAACCAGGGAACTGGTCCACTTACACTCAAGATTTTATTCTCCAGTAAATACATAGTAAAGTACTACACAATTCACAGTATTTAGTACATATATATGGCTTGTGTTTTATTTTTTAATTAAAAATATAAATTATTTTATAGTTTAGATATGTGTGTTGTATAATATATACTTTTTATACACAATTATATGGATGGCTCAGACAGTAAAGAATCTGCCTGCAATGTGGGAGAGCCGGGTTTGACCCCTGGGTCAGGAAGATTCTCTGGAGGAGGGAATGGCAACCCACAGCAGTGTTCTTGCCTGGAGAATCCCGTGGACAAAGGAGCTTGGTGGGCTACCGTCCATGGGGTGGCAAAGAGTCTGACATGACTGAGCAACTGATACACACATACATATTTACACCAAGTGCATATGTTTGTATAACTACAGGTATATATTTATAGGAGACAGAGGCAAGTTTGGTGAGTCGTATTATCGGTAAGTAATAGAGATGCTCTGCGAGTTATGAGCACCTGATCTGGAAGCAGTCTATGTGCGTTCATGACTCACCGCATCGCCCTCTTCGTCTCAGCCCAGGACCTCCGCAGCTGCCCAGGCCTGGGGTCCTTTGGGGTCCAGGACGTGGAACCGTGCGAGCCGCCTCCTCTGTCAAAGCAGCCATCCCACTGACGGCCCCTCCCAGTGCTGATGGGCTCCATCACCCTATTCTCCCCTCCTCCTCCCTCTCCAGCCCCCAGCTCTCCTTCCTCCCTTATATAGGGCACACACCGCTTTAGTCCAGATTCTCCCTTACCTTCATCTTCCAGATTTTCCCCTAAATAAAATCTTTCTTTCAGCCTCTTTTTATGTCACTGTGAGCACCCGCAACGAAGAAGAACAAGATTCTGATCAGTGTATAATACCACCATTCATGTTTTAAGAAGAAGGAAATGTATTCGTTTTGACATTAAATTGTCACAATAAAGGGGTAGCTTCCCTGGTGGTTTAGACTAGGGGGGAAAAAAATCCTCCTGCAATGCGGGAGACCTGGGTTCGATCCCTGGGTTGGGAAGACCCCCTGGAAGAGGACACAGAAACCCACTCCAGTGTCGTTGCCCGGAGAAGTCCACGGACAGAGGAGCCTGGCAGGCTGCAGTCTGTGGGGTCACAGTGTCAGACACGGCTGAGCGGGCATGTAAACGACAAAAATACATCGCTCAGTGTCCATCTTATGGAAGGGCACTGCACTTTAAGAGGAAGCAGAATTTGCATCCTACTTTCTGCTGCTTGACTTTGTAATTTTACATGGCCCATGTATTACTCTCACATTTTTGTTCTATTCTTAAAGAGATACATATGGCGAGAGGGTTGATTGGCACTGTTGTTCTTGAATTACACACATACAAAGTTTCAGTTACTTTATGGAATAAAGTAAGTCCTGTGGACCAGCTTGAGCATCTGATCACCATTTATGAGGTGACCAGCGTCCTCTTCAAGTCACACACAGTGTAGTAACTGGCTTACAGATAGACTCCTGGGTTACAACCTGTTTGTACACTATAAAGGACCCCATTGGTTAAAATCAACCAATTTTCAAAGCACAGTGTGGAGACTAGCTGGTTGTCTAGTGTCTAACAGAGAAGTCAGATATGATGGAAGGTGTGTGCACAGGTCCACTTCCTGCTTGGAGACTCTGCGGCATCGTTAATCCAGGATGTCAGGCAGCCCCCCTCAATACGTGGAGGCCAGCTGCCCAGGGAAGGTGGATGTTATGTCTGTACTGTATGTAATGCAAACTGTCCGTACTGTCCGTACAGTGAGCGCTTGTCTTTCTGTCGTATATGCGGGTAGACACGCANTTGGGGGCAGGATTAGAAGGGGACGACAGAGGATGAGATGGCTGAATGGCATCACCAACTCGATGGACATGAGTTTGAGTAAACTCCAGAAGTTGGTGATGGACAGGGAGGCCTGGCATGCTGGGATTCATGGGATCACAAAGAGTCGGACACCACTGAGGGACTGAACTGATCTGAATAGAGTCAAGGGCTTTCCTAGTGGCTCAGTGGTAAAGAATCTACCTTCCAATGAAGGAGACACGGGTTTAATCCCTGGGTTGGAGAGATCCCCTGGAGAAGGAAATGACAACCCACTTCAGTAATCTTGCCTGGGAAATCCCATGGACAGAGGAGCTTGGTGGGCTACAGTAATTGACACATGGGCTTAGTTTCCACACCCCCAACCCCGGAATGGGGACTCTTTCCAGACTTGGATCAAACTCGTGTCCCCTGCGTTGGCANCCCCTGGAGAAGGAAATGACAACCCACTTCAGTAATCTTGCCTGGGAAATCCCATGGACAGAGGAGCCTGGTGGGCTACAGTAATTGACACATGGGCTTAGTTTCCACACCCCCAACCCCGGAATGGGGACTCTTTCCAGACTTGGATCAAACTCGTGTCCCCTGCGTTGGCAAGCAGATTCTCAACCACTGAACCACCAGGGAAGTCCCTGTATGTACCTTCTGTTGCCCTGGATTTTGCGTTTCTAACCGCTGTGAGGATGCACTTTGTTTGGGTGGCTCTCTCTCAAGGTTCGCCGTATGAGCTTATTTAGCCTTGGAAATTCTCACCAGTCCCGCGGATGCACGGATCTTCCTGGAAGACGTGCAGTCTGTACATTTTCCTTGATCACCTTCAAACCCTCCTAGCCTTCCTGCCTCGGTCACTTCTCCGAAACTCTTGCCAGTTCCCAGGCTTGCCTGTAATTGAAACCCTCAGATCTGTATGTTAAATTTGTCATTGAAATTACAAATGGAATTCAGAATCAATACTCCCTTTAAAAACAATAGTACAGGTCTGAAACCTCTGGGAGGAAGGGACTCTCGAGTTCATCTGAGATGTGAATTCCTCGTCTTCCTAAATGTTTGTATTCCTATCACAATCCAGGGTTTAGTGAACCATAAAAAGTTAGAAGTTAGCACAAACAAAGTCGCCCACAAAAATATCTCAACTGATTCAAAAAGAGACATAGCAGATGGAGATTGTTGTTAAAAGAACTCTTACCCAGCGAATGCTTTTTTTATTTTAATCTCTGCTTATCCCAGACCTTTGTGCCTGCATGCACTGATACATCCAAATCTACCACAGACTTATTGCTAGGATGCAGTTCCTTCCAGCCCATTATGACTGGGGAAGGAAATTTTTTTAAAGATTATCTTACAAAGCATTTCTCAGTGTTGGCTACGGCTTCACTTAATCTCTTTCAAAGTTTGACAATGCTCGAAGCAGTTTACAGTGACTCTACAGTACAGATGGCCCTATCCTGCTCACATTTTTCCGAATACAGGCGTATTCTGATGAGATGGCGCTTTCGGGGCAACCCCTTGCCAGCAAACACTGGCCTTCTGCTCAACAAGTTGGGTCAAACTGCGTCCCCTGGTTACACTGTTGTCCCACTCTGGATGAACAAGTAACAAAACGGAGACAATCTCAGAGTCTAAAAGCCCAAATAAAACATCGAAAGCTTCCTGTTGAGTCTATTTGGCAAATTTGATGAATAGGCCGCATGAATCAGTAGATAACCCCTCCTCACCCCACCCCATTTCCAGCACTCTTGGCAGCACCAGAGAGTCATATTTTATAAATATAAGCTGCCCTCCAGCAATTCAGTTTCCAGGAATTGCGGGGGTGAGGCTATTTTTTCTAGTCTTTACGGACCAGTACACAGCATCTCTTGTGTTCTGCATTTTCCCTGTAGCAAATAAGTGACTTTCGGGCAACACAAAGGAGGGTCTTCTGCCTGCCTGGGACTCCATGGGGAAGAAAGTGTGGGTTTAACCACTCAGATTCAGGTGGGCACAGTGTGTATGACGGGGCTGTGCCCGCCCCCTGCAGGGTGGCCGCCGGCGGCCCATGAGTCTCCTGTTTAAATGAGGCCGTTTGGGTGAGCCTGCGGGGCAGTCGGATCTGGCTGTGGTCCTCACTGCTGGAGCTGCGCCCGCCAGGGACCGCAGCCCCTCTGATGCGGCGTCTCGGGCCTCTGTCCCCACGCTTCCACCTCCTGTTGCTTCCAGCAGGGCCTTACCCTGCAGTCCGTGGACTCTGTCCCTTTCCCTCCACCTCAGGGTTCCCTTCTCAGTGTCACAGAACAAGAGAGCACTGCATTTTTCTCTTCTGTTATTGAAATGTGTTTGTGAGCTTAGGTGTCACCTTTACCCCCATCTCTCAGCGTGAGATTCTCCGCACACTTACAGGTCCCTCTTGTGTATAAAAAGAGGGAAACTACAGGTCACTGCTGTTTTCTCCTCTTTATAAAATGAAGCCCAGTGACTGAAAACGTTGGTCTCCATTTTATTCTTTATGACCAGTTATGCCAGGGGGTTGCAGGGTTGCAGGGTTCATGCAAATGAAAATATGCATATATTCTTCAGTTTCTGAGAAAAGTTACTGAGCGTCTGCTCTACTCCAGTCATTGGGATTGGAAATAAGCGTGTAATTTGTTCTGTGTTCTAGGAGGGATCCCACACAGAATAAAGGAAATGGGAGAAGTTCATAGACACAGACACTGTGAGCTCCCCTGGACAGACCTGGGGACAGAGATGCTTCTGGAAAGGGAGGAGGGGGGCTGGGTGGCCTTAGAGAGTCCGTGAGCAGGTGTGGGAGGCTCATCCGGCTGCGCTATCAGATGGGCTGGGGGCGGAGGGTTGGGAAACAGGCCTCCAGGCCCCATAGCTGGCTCCGCCTGCCGTGGCACACCTTCTCAGTCCCCTAGCCTCCTGTAACCCAGGCATCCTGGCCTGACGACCCCCATCTGCAGGAAACACCCCCAGAGTGCGGGCTCTGGCAGGGGGCGCCAGGGACCAGCGATGCCCCCGACCCGCACCCAGCGCTTTCCCTCAGCCGGGAGCCCGCATACCCGTACAGGTTCCCCCTGGTTTGGGTTGTGGCGAAGTGTGGGGGTGTGGTGTGAGCAGGCTGGAGCGTCTCTGGGGGCTCTGAGTTACAGAGCCCAGAAGGCTGCACGATGCCCCTTTCTTTAATAGAGCCATTTGAAGCGGCACAGGACTCCCTGGGTCCGCGGATGCGGGCCCTCCTAGCTGACTGCCTTGGCCCGTGAGACTAGCTGTCTGGGCTCCAGCGCTGCTATTGCAGGATTTCCTCTGGTTTAGATTTTGTAGGCTGTTTGTTTCCGCTCACGATGGCTCATCTGCCCACTCTATCGAGCTTTGACTTCCCTACGATTCCATCTGCCATTTCCAGGGCCTCGCCTGATGACCCCTGGCAGCCTCACTTCCGTGTGACAGCCGCTGCACCCAGGATCCAGAATGTTGTTTGTTTCCCATTTGCTGGTTGGCAGGCTTTTGAGCCACTTCCAGTTTTTGATTGTTGGGAATCTGATTACAGCTTTTGGCGTATATCTGTGTATGGTCGCATATCTCTTGGTAATTTTTCAGGGGGATAGCAGTCTTGGGTGGTTTACTGTGGTCTTAAAAAGCCCACAGAGATAAGGCTGAGCCCAGGGCTTCTCTGTAAGAATGCGTTTCTACTTGAATATAAGAATGTAAGGGAGCTTTGGTCATGAGAAAGAAGCGAATGCTTGTGTAGACCTGTCGAAAGACCCCAGGCACACTCAAGTCAGAGGGCCATGAACTCACCGTCCCCAGAAGCACACGGTGGGGGTGTGTCTCTTGGTCACCTAAGCTGACCACGTCATCTATGCCGAGCCTGAGCAGGTGAGCGTCCTCTGACTGATGGGTGTCCAGCCTACTTGATAAAGGCCTCCCAGGGACAGAGGCACCCAGAGTCCAGGCTTCCTGCCATCTGCGGCATCTCTGGACCATTCTGTCTCACACTCCTCAAAGTCTGGCCATTCTGGGGAAACAGGTGAAGGAAGAATTTCCACTTTGCCGACGGAGGCTGGGAAGGGACAGAGGGAGAGGTATGTCCGTGGCAGTGGCAGGTGGGGGTGCCGACCCAGCCCAGGGCTGCCTCTGAGCAAACCGGCCTGCAGCCAAGGAGACACCTGGGCCCCTCACCTTCACCTCCATAGGGAGGCGGCCGTGGCTGCAGAGCAAGCACCGTGTGCTTGGGAGCCAGGAGGAGGTGTGGGCCAAGCACGAAGCTGTCAGTGCGTAAAGGGCACCAACCTTTATTGGAGCAAGAACTGAATTCAGTTAAACTTCAAAAAAAAAAGAAAGAAAGGAAAAAACAGTTTTAAAAAAAGAAAGCTCTGAAAGTTGCTTTCATGGGGCCATCCCTGGGAAGACAGGCCTTGTGGTTAGAAGGAGCAGTCTGGTCAGCTCCCTGAGAGCAAGGTACCCCCAGAGCAGGAGGACACCCCTAGGGCGGGGCACACTGGATTACAAGAGAGAGTCTGTCGTTTGCTGGGGGGACCCATCGGTTTGGGCCAGCACTGGTTTGCTTGGGACAGTTGAAACGCCCCGCGTCAGCTGGCCTCTCACTGTCCCCCAGATGGACGCAGAGCAGAGTCAACCGTTGGTCCACATGCTTGAGACACTTCTGGTCACTGGCCCTGCCAGGACACTGGTGAGTCTCGGCCAGGACCTGGGCTCACAACTGCTCTTTCTCCCCACCTCCCCAGCTGCTTTCGGTCCAGAGCCAAGCACCGCCCACCTGCCCCATCCTGCTCGGTGGGCTGCAATCCCAGTACTTGTGGAAGAGACTCTAGGGGGAGAGGCACCTGGCTTGTAATTGGCTTACAGGGCATCAGAGACAATGATCAAAAGGCTGAAGGGGCAGAAGTTACTGCAATGAAGGAATGGAGGGGCAGCCACTGGAAACGAACGTCTGCTTTTCAAGTGGATTCTTCTGAAACAGTCAATGTGTGAACACTGGAGTATCAAAGTCATCCAACTACCCAGGTAGATTTTCAAGAATCTTCCCCAGTGTCTCTCCTCCTGCCAAAGTCTCGGGAAGGCAAGTTTGTCCTATAGTGACCAACATCAGAGCAGTGTTAGTGACACAGAAACAGACTGAATGATGCTTTTTCACTTATTAAGGGTTTTTTTTTTCCTTAAACCGCTGACATTTCACTTCATGAGACCCTTTTTTGCTGTAAATCGAGGCTGGGATGGCGAGTGGGGAACACTTATTTATGTGCTATGCTTCCTCTCTTTTCCTCATATTCTATCACTAAGGATATTGACTTGAAAACAGGATCTTAGTACCCAGTGAGCTCACCTACCGCTGGTTTCCCCCCAGACATTCCAGGCTTTGTGACATCAGTGTGTCCTGCTCGGGGTGTCATTTGAAGAGCAGGCATCTGGAAATGATGAAATCCTGAACAACAGAGTCTTGTTTTCAGGAAGAGGCGTTCGTGGGGGAGGGAAAGGAAAGGAAGCTTCCTGTGAGTACCTACTGTGTGCCGAGCACCCCGCCTGTCTCCTGGTGGTGATGCTCTGCTAAGGTGGACGCAGTCAGAACAGGTGAAAACCTGGTCGGCCGAAACCGACCCAGCTTTCCTCCGATTTCTCAAATGCTGCTGCAGTGTTTGTTGTAAGTAAATAAACTGCATGTCAAGTATCAAGAATTTATTGGTTCTTCAGTCAGAATGCAGCATTTGAATGCGTTTATGACTTATTTGTCAAAAAACCAGGATGTGATACAGCAGTATATGGTGGACAAGTCTCCATGTCTGCACTTACTGAAATGAAAATAACACAAGAGAAGTTTCCATTCATAAATACCTTTTCTTTAAAATACCTGAAAGACATGCATAAAAAAGACACGTGTGGTCCCCGTGAATTATCTTGTTCCACTATATTTCCAAGTGGTACCCTCATTTTAAAACTTTTTGCATCAGAAAGTTCTTTAGAACAGCAAGGAGTCAGGCAGTGAGGAACAACCATTCAGTACCAGAAGAATGACTGTAAATTTTGCAGAGTTCGAAAAGTTATTTCTGCAAGGGTTTTCGATAGTGTAGAGTCTGACAGCGAGTGAAAGACTTAAGGTTCCAACTGTGTCATCGTTATACACAGAAAAGAGAGTAACATGTAAAGCAAGCAGGACGGTGGTGGAGGCAGGGAGGGGCTGACGTTCCCTCCCATGCATGTCAGCCTGCGGTCCTCTCGGGCAGGGAGAGAGAAACATTCGGTCTGTGTTTTCTGGAGTGTTTCATAGGCCAGTGCAGCCAAAGATGAAGCGGTGAGCCCCGCATCCTGGATGGGGAGTGGACGAGTCAGCCCCCTTGAATCCACTTGGCCCTGGGCCACTGGAGACTAGGTTGGTTTCTGGGTTGAGATTGACAAGGGGCTTAATCTGGAATGTGGCTCTGAAGCCAGTTTTCCCCGTGTGGCACGTCTGGTGCCAATCTGAGTGGAGACGTTGTCACAAGCAATAAGTTCTCACGGAGACAGGCCACAGTGAACCGAGGAGGCTGAGGAGAGGGTCTGGTGTCAGCCGTGACATTCCAGCAAGCAGGCCTTGGTCTCGTAAAGGCAGCGAAAGCGTCTCTCACCACTGTCTTCTGTGAAAGGCCGCATAAGCAGATACCTATTGAGAGGGAAAGGTTTTAAAATTATACACTTTAGAAACATAAGCTTTGAAGGGCAGTTTTTCCTTTTGTTTTGTTTGGCGACATTACTCAGCTTCTGGGATCCTAGTTCCCCGACCAGGGACTGAACCCAGGCCCTGTGCAGAGAAAGCACCAAGACCTACCCACTGGACAAGCAGGGGTCCCCAAGGAGCAGTGCGGACACTGGACACGCAGGGATCCCCAAGGAGCAGTGTGGAGCTTCCGGTTCATTCCCATCCATTCCCTGAGACAAGCCCTGCAATAGTTTTGTGAGGTGGTATCGGGTTGAGCTGTGCTTTGTGAAAGAGGAAGCTGAGGCTGCCGCGGGCCCTCTGACCCTCCCTGGACAGTGGAGATGGCCTCAGACTGACCTTCCGACCCCAGGGCCACCACCCTCAGGGCCGTGATGGTCGGAAAGTGACTGTCTGACCACCTGCCTGCCCTGCCCACCCCCCTAGCAGCCCCGGGAGCTGACCCCTGCCAGGAATCCCCTCCCCGCTCAGCTTCTGAACACTGGGCTCCAGACCATGGGTGTAAAGGTTTGTTGCGCTCTCATTTGCTTTTCATTCAAACACAGAACAGTTTCTCTGCAATAGCTTCTTTCCGCTTTTTAAATCAAAGTTGCTCTAACAATTCAGGCTGTACTTGCTTATTTTTAAAGCGATCTGGGCCGGCGTTTTTCTTTTGTCGTGTGTGTGTGTGTCTGTGTGTCTGTGTGTGTGTCTGTCTCTGTGTTTGTGTGTCTGTGTCTGTGTGTGTGTGTGTGTGTGTGTGTCTGTGTGTCTGTGTCTCTAAGACTGAACTCCGTATCTTGCCTCCTCCTCCTGCACATGTGGCTCCTGGGCGGGAGCGCCCCGGTGCCCTGCAGTCAGCCCACAGGCAGACAAGCTCTGCAGAGGAGGAGGTGAGGGCCCTGGGGGTGCTGGCGGGCCGCACTGCGCACTCAGTGGGCTGCGAGGGGAGCCAGTGAGGCTGGGGGGCCCCGGGCCAGGCCTGCCCCATAGCCTCCCTGCTGCGCACTCCATCAGGCCCGGTTGGGTGTTCCTGGGCAGGATCCTGGGGAGGGCTTATTGTAAAGGACAGCCTGTCTTGAGAAAATTCGCTGAAGCAAATCAGCAGAGCGCCAAGAGCCAGGTGACAGCACAGGAGAGTGTCTACCCAGAACGTGAGCCGGTGATGGGAGCTACAGGCTCAGAGCCCTGCCATTCTTAACTGCAGTCCAGCCTGAGACAGAACCCCGTGGCCAGGGACCCTGCAGACTCTGCCTCAGGACTCAGGGCCCCTCCGTGGAACTCCTACCAAGAAACAAGAGCTCCTGCTCATAGCTAACCAATTTTGAAAGCGGTCAAATAGGAAAGTTTCTTTTTTCCTACCCCCCTTTTTTTTTTTAATCAACAATAAACCTTTTTTGTGTCCTTCTAGACAGTTTTTCACATACTGTTAGCATATGTTCCTGCGCGCCACTTTTGCTGTTTGACACTGAAAGGAGGAAGCCACGAGTGCCACACTTTTCATCTGAGTGCAGAGGAGGCCGTGTGGTCCTTTGACAGTTTTACTCAGGTCTCAGCCCAGTCTCTATCCGACCCGTCCCTCACCTCAGGGTTGAGCTTAAAAAACCCTCGTGCCATGTTTCAGTAATTCTCACCGTATTTCAAATTTTTACTCTGTTTTTTATGGTGATCTTTGGTATTAGGTATCACGAGGTATGGGCCTCCCTTGCAGCTCAGTTGGTAAAAAATCTTCCTGCCATGCAGGAGGCCTGGGTTGGTATGCGTCTATATGCCCCGAAGACCCCACAGGGAGAATGTCCTCCAGGCACAGAGCTTGCAGAGGGGAAGGGAAGAGGGGCTCCTCGAAGGCTCTGGCAGGAGAGACAGCAGGTTCCCAGCAAGCCGAGCATCGGAGTTGGCGAGCCTGTAACATCCACCATCCCTGGGGCAGCTCAGGAAGGGAGCAAAGGCTGGGGCAGAGCTCACAAGCAGGAGCTCTGACCTGGAAGACAACCCAGCCCCCGCCCCGACCTCTGGAGCATCTCAAGATAAGGAGTGAACACCCTTGCCCAGGCCCCCAGAGCCCCTCATCCCTCGCATGTCCAAGCAAGTGGAGGCCTGGAGGGAAGTACCCCCCAGACCGCCTGCAGGGGTGGTGTTCTCACTGCCTCAGGGCAGAGCAGGCTTCCTTGAGGCTCAAGAAGCTTTGTGGATGGGTGAGCCATGCTGGCGACCCCAGGCTGCCCCATCCCCAGGGTTCTCCGGGCAGACCACTCCCGTCCGCACCGCGTTTGGTGGTGGCTCTGTGGGTGCAGGCGGAGGGACCCCTGTCTCATGTGTCGCTGCCTCTGTGCACCCCCGGGAAAGGAGGATCACAGAGTGGGTGTGGGGTGAACAGGTGGGTGCTCTCTTGCCCATTGTAACTGAAGAACAGCGAGCTGCAATCTGAAAGTGTTAGCAACATTGGGACTGGAATCGCCTCGAACTTTTCAGTTTCTCCTGCAGTCACACTGTAGCTTACCCCTGTGTAGTTCCAATCTTGACTTGCCAAAATACAATGCTTTTAAAGTAAAAGAAGGGCTTCCCCAGTGGCTCAGGTGATAAAGAATCCACCTGCAATTCAGGAGACCCAAGTTCGATCCCTGGGTCGGGAAGATCTCCTGAAGGAGGAAATGGCAACCCACTCCAGTATCCTTGCCTGGAGCATCTCATGGACAGAGGAGCCTGACGGGCTGTAGTTCATGGGGTCGCAAAGAGTTGGACTCTACTGAGCCACTACACACACAAAGCACAAGAAAACGAGCTTTGGCCTCAGTTGCGTATGGTACGTGCCTGCAGGCACACGTATGTGCACAGGCATTCACACACACCCTGCCTAACTGGGGAGGAGCAGGGAGAAGGTCCAGATCCCTGTGGCTCAGCCGTGCATTTTCAGAAGCCTTACACCTATTTAGATGGTACTTCTCAACCAAATACATGGCTTTTAAAAGTTCTGATAAACGTGAGCATTTAAACAGTCCTGGGAAGTGAGAATATTCCTTTCAACTCAGGCTTGCATGGTTATAAATAGAAAGGCCTCCTCTAATCTCAGAATCTTAAAAAGAAACCTTGATGTTGTTACGTGATTACCTAAAGGAATGCCTTCCTCTTTGGGCCGGAAGGATATTTTTAAGAGAATGCGAAGCTTGTGACAGGAATTATTGATACCTTTGGAATTCTCCTCTCCGGTGGCTGGGTCATTACCTGGGAATGGTTCAGGGACTGCATGACGCCAGTCCCCACGCTGTTTAAAGTGGAGCATAGCTTCGTGAAAGAGTGAGCAAGCGAGGATGTGCCTTTGTGCGTTATTCTCACCGTGATGAATGATGCTTGTTTTCCTCTCCACTTTAATTAGAATGTTTCTACATTTGCCAAAGAAAATGTTGGAATGGAGACAAAAACTCGAAATTATAGGAACAGGGCTTGATGTAATAGCTTATTTGTAAAGGAAACACAACTTGTTTGGTATTTTATTGAAACAGGAAGTTCAGAACCTCGGCACACACAAGTACAACAAATTCTCAGGTGCTCGTTGAGTCATCTGTTGTTGGAAATAGTCTGGTAGTTTTCCCCTGGATTTAACTTTTTTATCTTCATTTTAGGTTTTTTTCTTTTTTAAGCAGTGGGAGTGGATGGATATAGGAGATTGCAGAGAGATTCAGTGAGAAGTTGGTTACATTTTTTTTTAATATCTGCTATCACGTTTAAAGTAGGGAATTATCTCCTTTTTCATATGAATACATGCAGTTTGGGTAGCTACCTGTGTACAAAATAAGGAAAAACAAAGGGAAACGAGCATTTACCTCAATTCTGTTGCTATTTCAAAAGCAGTCATTGGTGAGAGGAATGGATTTAAGGTTAATACAAATTTCAATTTGGTATGCTAAAAAAAGTACTGAATTAATGTGACAATTTTTTTTAAATCTATATTGTAAGTTCAGAATTTAACTAAAAAGATAAAACCCAAATTATTTCTGTATAATAGGTTGAACTGTAAAGGTTAAAAAAAAGAAAGAAAAACTTTGTGGATCCATGTTTTATTTACTGATGTTTAATGAAGTAAGCATTTCACAGCAGAAACTAGAAACACTTTGCTTCCCAGTGTTAAAAACTTAGACGTGATTGAACTGAGTTCAGGTTGAATCAGAAATCTTCAGGTTTAATTTCCCACCCTTTTTTTCTTGCTGATTCATTTTTTCTTTACTTGGTGGTTTTCTTTACTTTCTTTACTTGGTTGCGCTGCCTTCTGCCGTGCCTCAGCATGAATCAGCCACAGGTATACGTGTGTCCCCTCCCTCTTCAGCCCCTTCCTGCCTCCCTCCCACCCCACCCCGCCCCCCTGGGCTCTCGAAGAGGGCAAGTCAGGCTCCCCGAGGCTTCAAGCCAGTTCCTGCTGGCTCTCTGCTTTGCCCATGGTGGCCTATACGTTTCAGTGCCGCTCTCTGCATTCATCCCGCCCTCTCCTTACCCACCATGTCCCGTCCTTTTCTGAAAGACCAGGCTGGGCTGGTGCTTTGCTGTAGCATGCAAAACCCTGGCAAGAGCTCAGCTTTGTGAAAACACTGGTGCACTAACAAGCCAGGCGCTGCTTCCGGGACAGGGTCCCCAGAGAGCGCCTGGGAGTCGGGGTCCCAGCCAGCGAGCTCCAGTGCTCCTTTAACTTGGGTCTCCTGGGCTTCCACCCTCTGCTACGGCACAGTTACAGAGTGCCTTCCATTCAAAGACGCCCAGAAAGCTGCAGGCACACACTGTTCAGGGACCTTGGAAAGGGACAGATGCTAATCAAGGCCCGCTCTTTCCAGAAGCAGCAGTGCCTGTCTATTTGCAAACTAAGACTTCAAAAAAAAAAAAAAAAAAGAGCAACTTGAGTTTCAAAGCAGAATTGAGGGGAAGGTACAGAGGTTTCCCGTAAACCCCCTGACCTATGCTCACACAGCCTCCCCAGTTATCAACAGCACCCCCTCACCCCCGCCAGATAGTATCTTTGTTACAACCGATGAAACTGCATAGACAGCTCATCACCCACAGGCATAGTTCACATTCCCGTTCCCTCTTGGTGCTGTCCATCCTGTGTGTTTGGACAAGTGTATAATGACATGCGTCTGTCCTTGCAGTGTCGTGTGGAAGAGTTTCACTGCCCTGAAAGTCCTTTTTTCCCACATTCATTCCTCTACCGATCCCTGGAAACTCTGATCTTTTCAAATTGCCTTCCTTCACACAGAAGTACGCATTTAAGCTTCTTCCTTGTCTTTCATGGCTTGATGGTTCATTTGTTTTTAGTGCTGAATAATATACCACTGTCTGGACGTACCCCCATTTTATTTAGCCATTCACTCCTGAAGGATATTAGTTGTTTGCAAGTGTTGACAATTATGAACACAAGTGTCATAAGCACTTGTGTGCAGGTTTTTGTGTAGACATGGATCAGCCCTGAGGGGTGTGATTGCTGGACTGTATAGTAAGAGTGTGCTTAGTTTTCTAAGAAACCAGCAAA
Source organism: Neotragus moschatus (assembly GCA_006410615.1). Lineage (NCBI taxonomy): Eukaryota > Metazoa > Chordata > Mammalia > Artiodactyla > Bovidae > Neotragus > Neotragus moschatus. The sequence goes on along the minus strand of SJYA01003005.1, from coordinate 43,447 downwards.
CTGTCTCTCAATGTGGCTGTACTGTTTCACATCCCCATCGGCAGTGAACAAGAGCTCCTGTGGCCCCAAGCCTCGTCAGCATTTGGTATTGTCACTGTCTGGATTTTGGTCATCCCTGGTGGCTCAGTGGCAGAGAATCCTCCTGCTAATGCAGGAGACTGGGGTTCAATCCCCTGGAGAAGGAAATGGCAGCCCACCCCAGGATTCATGCCTGGAGAATTCCATGGACAGAGGGGCCGGGGCGGGCTCCGGTCCATGGGGTGACAAAGAGCTGGACACGGCTTCGCAACTAAAGAACGAGCAGCGAGCATGCAGTGTTTGTGTTGTTCTGCTGACATATCGTGTGGAACACATGCAGATAAGCCCCTCTGCCATCTGTGGACCATCTTTGGTGAGGTGTCTGTTAAGGTCCGTGGCTCACTTTCTAGCCCAGGAGGTACCTCCTTTTGAACTCTGCAAGCCTGCCACTTTCAGCACATTTATGGTGCCCCCGCATCGTCGGTGTAGACTTGGGATGTGGTTCTGCTCCAGGGCTGCCCCTCGGGGCTCCTCGCGGGCTTGTTCTGTGTTCACACCGCACAGGTCCTGCAACACATGCCCATCTTGAAGGAAGGTCTGGGCTTGCGATGCCCCTCGCCTGCTTTGAGGCTCACCCGAGACTGCAGATGTGACAAGGCAGGAAGTTTACGGTTCTGTGATGAAAGATTTCTTCTAGTTAGATTTCCTTTTCATTACCTAAGTAACACCGAACAAAAGAGTATTACCATGAAATGAAAGAGAAGAACTGCATGCATTTGTGTAAACGCGAAGCTTTGGTTGTTTACTTTTTGTCATCTTTGAATTGTCAATGATGAAGGTCATTAACCCTAGAAATGTCGTTAGGCAGTGGGGGAAGGTCTGCAAGCCCACTCTGCCCCAGACATGCTGGGTCGCTTTTCGAGCTGCAGACACCCTCACTTAGAGGCTGCGCTGCCCAAGCGACGCAACACCTGGAGGAAGTGCAGCCTGCTGCCTGTTGAACATGGTTTGATGAGCAAACCTTGAGGCAAGTAAAAAGCGGGCACACCCGTCCAGGAACTCTGCCTGCGCCCACGCAGAAAGAGAACGGCCCTGCAGAGGTGGCTTGAGGCCCCTGGATCAGGGTCACCGGGCCTGCAGCCCCACACAGCGAACCCTGGAGTCATCTTTGGCCCTGCCTCCAGGGCCTCAGAGCCCCCAGCTGTGTCTCCCAGGGGTCTCTTCCCTCCACTTCCACTGCCTTCAGCTCGTCTCAGAGATGTGTTTTGGAAAAGACGGACCTAATCCTGTTATTATCTGCTTTTACATCCCTTTTGACTGCCCTTTGCTTGCAAGATCAAGTTCATACTCTAAGGAGACATTCAAGACCTCGCCCAAAACTTGTTCTCAGCCCACCTTCCCACTGTCCTGAAATGCCAGACACAGGACTACCCACAGTGCCTGAAACCCCGCCATGTGTGGCCGTCTGTCTCCTGCCAGGGCTCCCCATCACTCCCCCCACACCCCCACCCCACACACATCCTTTTCCTAATTATCCTAGGGACAAGCTTTTCTGGGAAGCATTCCTCAGACTTTCCAGGAAAAATTAATTTCACCTTTTGTTACAGTTTTACAGTATTGTTTTCGTATCACCAGTATAAATTGTTGTTGTTGGTCATTCATGTCTGACTCTTTGTGAACCCATGAACTGTAGCCTGCCAGGCTCCTCCTGGCCATGGGATTTCCCAGGCAGGAATGCTGGAACAGGTTGCCATTTCCTTCTCCAGGGGATCTTCCCGACCCAGGGATCAAACCTGGGTCTCCGGCATTGGCAGGTTGATTCTTTTACTGCTGGGCCGCCAGGAAAGCCCAGCAGTGTAAATACTGCAGCATAAAAAGGGTCATGAATGTAACTTAGTTCAGTAAATTGTGTATGTAGACCTTTTCTGCTAGGTTATGAACTTCTTGGGGGCGAGGTCCACATTTTTGCTTTTATTTATTTTTCTTNCAGGTTGATTCTTTTACTGCTGGGCCGCCAGGAAAGCCCAGCAGTGTAAATACTGCAGCATAAAAAGGGTCATGAATGTAACTTAGTTCAGTAAATTGTGTATGTAGACCTTTTCTGCTAGGTTATGAACTTCTTGGGGGCGAGGTCCACATTTTTGCTTTTATTTATTTTTCTTTTTTAATTGCCTGCATCATACACTGAAGATACCCGTCTCTTGGGTTGAAACAAACTCTGATTGGAGGGGGTGAGATGGCAGCGGGCGCCATCGGGCTCTGACCGGAGGGGGTGTAACGGCAGTGGGTCCCGTCAGGCTCTGACTGGAGGGGCTGAGACAGCAGTGGGCACCGTCGGGCTCTGACCGGAGGGGCTGAGACAGCAGTGGGCACCATCAGGCTCTGACTGGAGGGGGTGTGACGGCAGTGGGTCCCATCGGGCTCTGACCAGAGGGGCTGATACGGCAGTGGGCGCCATCGGGCTCTGACTGGATGGAGTNCCTCTGGGCCCTGGGTGCCCCCTCCTCTGAGGCACGCCTCCCTCTCCTCCCACAGACTTCTCATCAAAACCCGCAGTTGCCCTGAGCCACAGACCTGTCCTCAGGGAAATTCGCCGGTTGAGGTCTCCAACCCTGCCCACCTCCCCAGGGCTGTCTGTGCGTAGAGGATTCCTTCTTTAATCGGTACCTGGCACCATGTGTGTCAGAACACAAGGGCCTCCCCGCCGCCCCCAGGCCAGCCACCAGCCCTGACCCTTCAGGGCAGGCCGCACGGCCCGCTCTGAAGTCTCCAACCCTGACCACCTCCCGGGGGCTGACTGCGCGTACAGGAGTCCTTCTTTAATCGGTACTGGCACCATTTCTGTCAGAACACAGGGGCCTCCTCGCCGCCCCCAGGCCAGCCGCCAACCTTGACCCATCAGGGCAGGCCGGACGGCCCGCTCTGACCCCTGCGGGGTCTCCATGCTGGTCCCCACCCACCAGCATGCGGCCCCCAGGCCCCGCCTGGCCCGCAGGCACACGGCCAGGACTCCCTTTGCGTTCTCCGGCTGATGAGCGGGGGTGAATGGAGCAGCTCAGTGCTGACTCTGCCCGCTGTGGGCGCCCTGAGCCGGCAGGAGGGTGTGCTCCCGCGCGGGGGGTACTCCAGGCAAGCCGCCTGCCTCCACAGCCCTCCCGTCACTCAGGACCCAGAGGCCATCGGCCTGGCTCAACCAAACGGTTGATTGCTTTCCAATAATCTGGTTTAGAATCTGTAATAAATCAAAGGCCTAAACTTTTTTTTGCCTGTAAATTTGCTTGGTAAATTTGCTGCCGCAGAAAATGTCATCTGCTTGTAAATGTTGTCATCACCCCTGGATCCTCAGAACCCATCAAGGACAGACAACCCAACCTCAGCCTTTCCTGTTTCAGTCAGCCTGTTCTTGACAATGAAGAGGTCTAGAGTAACCCTCGCCCCCGTCTCTCCCCACAGCTCTGCCGCCAGGAACGCCTATCTTCCACCGGGCAGTACCGCGGAACCCTGTTTGCCGACCAGCCGACCATGTTCATCTCCCCGGCCAGCAGCCCCCCCAGAGCCAAGCTTGGGGAGCTGGTCATGCTGTGCGGGGGTCGGGTCACACAGGTCCCTCGCCAGGCCAGCATCTTCATCGGACCCTCCCCGGGAAGGAAGAAGGAGACGGTCCAGTACCTGTCGGAAACATGGATCCTAGGTAAGGATCCGCACGCAGGTTCCTGGAGGGAGAGGGAGGCACCTGATGAAGTCAGAGCCGTGGGGAGGCCCTTCAGCGCCTCTGTCCTGCGGTCCTGGGGGCGACGGCTGGGGAGAGCATCAGGCCTGGTGCACTTCTCACATCATCTGCGTTAAGATGCCTGTAGTTAAAAAAGTCGTGTGATTACCAGCCGTCACAAGACCACCTGTCCAGGTGAGCTCACGGGGACAAAGGAAGTCCTCTTAGACTTTTGCCACCTGCCCTCCCGGCGTGCGTGCAAGGCCCGGCCGGCCTGCCTCGCCCCCTGCCAGCCGCCCCGCTCTGCGTACTCGCCTGTCCTCATGCTCACAGTGCTGTGTTTTACAGCAAAGCGACCTTCAGCTTTTTTTTCCAAAAGCAGGTGTGGCGTGAATGTGATGCATGTGTTGGCATCAGTGTTGCCGTGCTGTGCAGAGGCCCCCCGGGGATTCTGCAGGGGGAGGGGAGATCCCAGGTGAGGCTGGAGGCCAACCTTGGTTGGGGGAGCGCCGTCTGTCCCTGGCTCTGAGGGTCCCGGGGCACCGGGAGGAGGGGGCGCGGGGCGGCAGAGCCAGCAGCGTGTGATGCAGTGGAGCCAGACGGGGGGATCAGGGGGTGGGGTCAGGTCCACTGGGGTCCATGTCTTCCTCCACTGCATGTGGACGGCCGCGTGTCAGCCCGACTGCCATAACTGGACCGCAGGCCCGCGGCTAAGATATCAGGAAGATGTCCTCGGTCCTAGAGCTAGACGTCTGATCAGCGTCGCGAGGCTGGTTTCTCTCCCCTGCTTGCGGGGGTGCCATCTTTCCCTGTGTCCTGGAGGTTGGACCTGTGATCAGCGTCTGCGAGGCTGGTTTCTCTCCCCTGCTTGCGGGGAGCCGTCTTTCCCTGTGTCCTGGAGGCTGGACGTCTGATTGGCGTCCGCGAGGCTGGTTTCTCTCCCCTGCTTGCGTGGAGCCAGCTTTCCCTGTGTCCTGGAGGCTGGACGTCTGATCGGCGTCCGCGAGGCTGGTTTCTCTCCCCTGCTTGCGGGGGGCCGTCTTTCCCTGTGTCCTGGAGGCTGGACGTCTGATCAGCGTCTGCGAGGCTGGTTTCTCTCCGCTGCTTGGGGGGAGCCATCTTTGCCCTGTGTCTTCACGTGGCTCTCCCTCGTGTCCCCATCTCTTCTTCTTCTGAGGACTCCAGTAACTGGATCAGGGCCCATTCTCATGACCTCATTTTAATTTAGTGACTTCTTCAAAGGCCCTTTTTCAAAACACAGTCCCATTCCGAGGTCCTGGAGGTTCGGGCTTCGAGCTGTGGGCTTTGTGGAGGTTTAGCCCTTGATGCTGGATCACCCATTTCAGCACTCGTGGCCACGCTGCTCATGTGGCTTCTTAGATGTCTCCCCCTCCCTCTCCGCCTAAGTTTCTTTCTCAGCCTTCCTTCTGTTCACTTTCCTTCTCTCTAAACCCCAAACTCCTGGCTTCTCTCACCCCATCCTAGATGTTACCCTTCAACACCCAGGATTGCCTTGGGGCCACAGACCAGTACCCCCGTCAGTCAGCTCAGCGTCGGCATTGGATTCGAAATAAAGTGCACAATAAATGTGCTTGAATCATCCCAAAACCAACCCCCCCCCACCAGTCGTGGAAAAATGGTCTTCCGTGAAACTGGCCCCTGGTGCCAGACGGGTCGGGGACTGCTGGTTTAATAGATTGGCAGAGACCGTGTTTGTTCCAGTGGCACTCATTCATAATAACCATGTTCATGAATATCTTGTGGGCGACCAGTGGTCCTCCTTTGATATGGAATCTTTCACTTTCTGCTGCACGGTCACTTGTCATCTGCTGGAAACTAACTTCGAAACACCTATGGTTGTGGCTGCAGTCCAGAAGCCAACGGAGGCTGTTTACTCTTCCACATGCCAAAAATACAGCCTTCAAAGCATCCTATGTTCTCAAACAGAGGTTTTGGTTTTGTTTTTTGTTGTTTTTTAAGAAAACTGCGTGTATCAAAATGATACCAACTGGAGACCAGAACTGTGCTTTGAAAAGATTCTCCTTCAGCTAACGGGACTGCACACCTGGCTGGTATCAACAGCCCCTCGTCGACAGCTAATCTTCCCAAAGCCTGCGATCGTGCAGGGGGCCAGAGGCTTGTCTGCACTCTTATTGTTTCCAGGTTGGGGAACTCGGCCTGCCCCTTCCTGGCACTGGTGCGTTTCTGTGCACACATTGTGCGCCTGTCGGCCTGACTCCCCCAAGGGGTCTGGCCACGCAGCCCCCCTGCTGGTGGGTCTTCAGGAGGCAGACGCCTCCCTGCTTGAAGCCCAGATTGTCGTGTCCACGGGCCCTTTGGTGTTGAGTCTCAGAGCTGAAGCTGCGGGCCTGCTGTTCTGTTTCTTTCCTCTCCCGTAACCTATGTCCTGTTTCTGACTTGCCCCTGCTCACACCATCTGCGAGTGCCCTTGGCAACATCCGGGTATTGTGTGTCCTGGAACCCTTGGCTCTCCGCGTGCTGAAATCCTCCCCAATAACGTCAGCCCCCTGCCAGTGCGCACTGGGTCCTCTGGCTGTCTCCCCAGCCTCGTCGTGTGAGCGCTGCACACTTGAGAACCGTGTGTTCTGTCAGTGTGCGTGCATCTCCCTCTGAGGGAGCTCCAGCTTCGTGCCGGTGAAGGAGACTTCATTTTTATGTTTCTCCACGTGTGCACAGACCCACAGAACACACAGTCTAGATCGTCGCCTTTTCTGTGTAAGTCACTCAGTCGTGTCCGACCCCTTGTGAACGCATGGACTGTACCCACCGGACGCCTCTGTCCATGAGATTCCCCAGGCAAGACTACTGGAGTGGGTTGTTATTTCCTCCTCCAGGGCATCTTCCTGACCCAGAGATCAAACCTGGGTCTCCTGCCTCGAAGGCTGATTCCTTGTTCTCTGACCAGGTAACACGTCTCCTGGTTCTCTCTGGACCTAGTGTAGTCACTTCTGTACCTGACAGAGTAACGAACAGGGTGATCGGAGGAGACAGCACAGGCGTGCAGACTCCCTCCCTCCACAGGGGGCAGTGTCCAGGGCCGCGGACACTGGCACAGACTCACCGACACAGGAAAGAGTCATTCCTGCTCCTTCGGCAGAGAAGCATCTTCTTCCCGTTAGCTTTCATCATAAACACTTCCAGAGAATATTCTCAAAATGTTGTGAAATTAAAATTAAAACCATGTTAAAGCACCACCTTAAATGTCATTTTGTGATAAATTATGAAAAGCAGGACTCAAATTTTATCAACTAAATTTGTTCCAACTAGAATATCAGATGCTGTGTGAGCTAGAATTTATTCAGACTGCTTTTAAAATCTTTAAAACAGCTTTTTAGATTTGTAATTTGCCTTCCAAACCAAAGGAGCTAAGGTTTTTTCTAAGTACCTTGCATTTATTCCTGTATTCTATGGGGTCTTTGTTTTTGCAGGCCTAATAGGGTCAAAGGCTTTCCTAGTGACTCAAACGGTAAAGAATCCACCTGCCAATGCAGAAGACACGGGTTTGATCCCCAGGTCGGCAAGATCCTCTGGAGAAGGAAATGGCAACCCACTCCAGTATTCTTACCTGGGAAATCCCATGGACAGAGGAGCCTGGCAGGCTACAGTCCATGGGGTCGCAAAGTATCAGACAAGACAGAACGAGTAAACAGCACTGAGCAGTAGAGTCGCACAGGCTGGGCGAGTAGGATGAAGGGGGGCCGTTGGCATCACCCTCTCAGGGCAGGGAAAGTGGACACTTCCAACGTGACCTCTGACGCCCAAGCACTGTGAGCCGTCAGGCCTTTTATCCCTTCATTGTATCTTAGAAACAATGACCCAATGTATTTTAGTGTTTTCTTAAAATAAAATTTTAAAAACTGCCACACCATCCTTCTGCCGCCTGGTGTTGCTGGCCTAGAACAGCGTGAACTTAAGCCATCTCCACCTCGGGGTTCCACACGTGAAACCTAAGCCATGATTAGTCACTTGCTCTAAGCAGAAGCTCACATCGGCCAAGCCGCCNAACTGCCACACCATCCTTCTGCCGCCTGGTGTTGCTGGCCTAGAACAGCGTGAACTTAAGCCATCTCCACCTCGGGGTTCCACACGTGAAACCTAAGCCATGATTAGTCACTTGCTCTAAGCAGAAGCTCACATCGGCCAAGCCGCCTTCTGCCACCGGACCGGTCCCGACTGTGTTCCCAAGCTGTTCCCCAGGGCCCGCTTTCCCTGAAACAGCAGCACAGTTGGGCCAAGATTCTTGATGAATCATTCAACCAGAGGGGGAGTGGGGATTTCTGAGAGAGAGCACACTTGTGGAGCTTGAATATGTATGGAAATAAACAGGAAAACAAAACTCAAATTCCCGGCACCAGGAGGCAGAAAGTTACCTTCACCTGATCTTGGTGCGACCGGTTACCTTCTGAAGCACTTCCCAGGAGTTAGGCTCCCCGCCTCCACAGAGCACCGTTCCCGTCTTACGGGCCAAGGAACAACAGGTCTGGGGTTCCCCACTGGCATGGGGGCTGGCAGGAGGCACGGGGCATCCATCAAGGGTCAGTGGCCTGAGCTGTGAGCATTTTTCCCTCCTTTTATCCCCACCGGTCTTATCAGGTTGAGCTTGGCCTTTCT
>SJYA01003005.1:0-32507 GCA_006410615.1 Neotragus moschatus | reverse complement strand
TTATAATCAATTCAGCAATATTCTTAAGATAGACTTACTAAAATCATCAACATGTCCATGCCCAGGAATAAATATTAAATGTATAGGAAAAAATAGTGAACTCAAGGCTAGCCCTGTGATATCTTGTCACTCACATATCTTGGGTGGAAAGGAAAAGTTGGCATGCTAGGAATAAACTAGCCAGTCTTACCTGAGACAGCACAAATTCATACTGTACCCTTGGTTAAGTATCAGATAAATGAACATCTCTACCCCAATATCGGAGCAGAACAAAAGATTGAGACCTGCTAGGCTAGATTGTCTCCTTCAGATACTCTGCATGGCATGTCATTCATTCACCCAGTTTGTGTTTGTTGAGCATCTTCCATGTGCCAAGCATGTTCTTGGCACTCCTGGAACAGCAGGTGGCAAGGCAGATACAGCCCTTGCTCTTTGAGGGCTTACACTCTAAAGACGACAGAGAACATTTTCTAAAATCCTGGTGGTGATAAATACTATGAAGAAAACAGGTTGGAATGTGAAGAGAGACAGTGAGCTGGGCTCCTCGCCGAGGCCGGATGGGCTTGTGTGGCGCTAAGGGAACAATGAGGGTCAAGGTGAGAGGTGGGCAGAGGCCGTAGATCCAGGGGATGACGGGGAGGAGGCAGCGGAGCCTAAGCCCACGGACCACAGGGGTCAGCTGTGTGGTGTGTGTTCTAAGAATGAGCAGAAGTCACCAGAGGATTTTAAGAAAGGGAAATGGGCTCTGAGATGTATTTTAAAGAGAAGCTAGAGAGTGACCGTAGGTTCTTACAGATTCATGTGATCAGTGGTGGTGGTTAGGACCTGGGTAATAGTGAGGGAGGTGATGTGAAGCTGTCAGACGTTAAATAAAAGTGCTGAGTCCAGCTGCACCCTCTGGCAGGTTGGACGCTGTGCCATGTGAGGACAGAGAAGAGGGGAAGGTGAATCCTAGACTTGGATTCCGAGCACCCGGGAGAACGGTGAGGGCCTGGAGCTCGGGATCTGTGGAGAAGCAGAGAAGGGCCTGGCTTGTTCAGAAGAGGAAACAACGTGTGTCGGGGGAGAGATGCTTGGTGTGGGTCCAGAGGGAGACGCGGGCCAGGCTCAGCATCAGAAAGGACTTGGCGACTTTCAGCACCCATCAGGGATCCTCACTCCGCACAGCAGAGAGAAGAAAGTGTCGCGTGAAAGTGTTAGTCGGTCAGTTGCGTCGAGCTCTGCGACCCCATGGACTGTAGCTAGGCTCCTCTGTCCATGGAATTCTCCAGGCAAGAATACAGCAATGAGTTGCCATTCCCTTCTCCAGGGGATTTTTCCCAACCCAGGGATCGAACCCGCGTCTCCTGTATTGCAGGCAGACTCTTTACCATCTGAACCACCAGGGAAGCCCTGCAGAGTCACGAGCTGACCCCTTATGTACAGATACCCAGCTGCATAGACCCTGCTATCTCCCAGCCCTAAAATTTAAGGCTCATTTTGTCAAGATAAAGCTCCCTTGAGGGCCCTGAGGGTCCCCGAACTCTACACACAGGACCACATCTGGCTGTTGGCAACCGGAGTCTTAGTTCAAATAAAGTGACTTATCCGCCCCACCCTTAAAAGAAAAAGCACTGGCGGCATGTTGATTCGACTTCCCAAGCACACGACCACACAGAAGCACAGCCAGGGAACTTGAACGTGTGCACGTAACGTGTGCCGAGACCGGTGAGATAGCTCTGCTGAAAACAAGCAAACAAAACCTGGGTTTCTTTCTTTCCAATTGCAGTTTCATGGGAGCTGCTCGTGTACACGCTGTCTCCCTCTCAGCTGGCGGGGACTGGCACTGCACTAACATCTGTCTTGTGGTCACGTTTTATGGGGTGTTTGACGATCGTACGCCTGACATGACATTGGAATTTGGGGACGTGGCCGTCTTCAGACGCCAAATGAACTTGGACAGAAATCCCTCTCCCCGGGTGTGTTTACAGTTGGGAACGTGGAGCTGGGAGGCGCCCCCTGGACGTGGCTGGCCCCCTGGACGCTCGGCCACTCTTCAAGTGCTCCCCTGCCCCGCCACGCACGCCACCACGCAACCTTCATCCCTGCTCGGGGTTCCAGGGACGAACCCCTCGGGCAGCACCGTCCCAGAGGGCGGAGGGGTTAGCCACAGACTTTCTTGCGGCTTGTTTTATCTGAATGTAAAGCTGGGTCCTTCTGCAGCCAATATCTTTTGCCCGCCACGGTAGATGGACGGATAAGTAGAGTGCCACTTGATTTCATGGTCAAGGAGGTCAGACGGGAGAGAAATGCACACAGTCCCCAAACCCAACTACCCTTCCCCAAAGCAGCCACACCACGGACAAAGCTGCCCCTTTCAGGCTTGACATATATTTACATAGAAGTAAATGTGTATAGACATATGCATGGAGGGTTTGTTCTCCAGAAAGGGAGAATCACACATTCATGAGCTTTTATCCAACTCTGGGTCTAGAAGATCCTTCCATTTTCATGCAATTGCTTCATTCCTTTAACTGTCAGAGGTGCTGTGATTAATTTGTAACACTCCTTACGATTTGATATTTGGGGTTATTTCCACTACTTCTGCTATTGTAAACTTTATGTGTGTGTGTTCTAGTTGGAGTGATTCAAATTCAATTTTAAGAGACCATCTTAAGTTCTGATTAGTCTCGTTCAATCCCAGACAGGAGTATTTTTGTAAAACAGATTCATAGATGGAGAATTACTGAAACCTGGGGTGTGTGTCCTTTAAATTTTGATGCACACAGCTTCACTGGGTTGCAGTCTAGCAGTACTTTGATATTCCTGTTTCCCACACCCTCACCAGTTCCAGACTTTAGCCATGTTTTCACTATCTGGTGACCTCGTTACTTAAGGCGTATGCTAATTACTGAGCTCCTCGTGAGCACCGAGCAGGGACTCGCAGCTCCTGAACTGCTGTTCTTGTCCCCTGCCTGCTTTTACATCAGGCTGTTTCTCTTTTCCACATTGCTTTACACTGATTGTTTAATGTGAACTCTAACCTTTTGTGATAAACATAAAATCCTCTCAACTTGTCTGTCTTTATTTATATGGTGTTTTCTGTGGGTTTTACTTTTTAATGATTATTCTGGATGGAATAAAGTACCTCTATTCCTCCACAGCACGTAAACTGAGGTTTCACTTAGAAAGCTTTCCCTACCCTCAGCTTTAACCTAATCTCCTGTCTCTATTAATACTCTTATAGTCTCTAATGTTTAGAACATTAATCCATCTGTATTTATTGTGGGATACAAGGAATCATCTCATCTCCTTAATAGCTTATCATTCTCCACTGACTTATTTTTTTTTTTTTGCATGCGGGATCTTAGTTCCCCGAGCAGGGAAGCGTGGAATCCCAACCACTGGGCTGTCAGGGAATTCCCTCCATTGGTTTTTAATGCCACTTTGAATCGTCTCTTAAACTCCCATGTATGCATGGGTCAGTTTCTAGATTTTGTTCTTATCCACTTGATCTATTTATCTGTTCTGTGTTAATTATGTACTGGATTTTTAGATTAGGTAGGAAAGAGCATCGTCCTATTTGCAGTCTTCTCTGGCTTTCATAACTGACATCCTGTCAGAAATCAATGTAAAACATGGAATCAATGGGGTTTTTACAACCTGGAAGAATACATGGCTGGATTATTGTATAACCAAGTCTAGGGAACCTTTTCTACCTGTGATTCAAAGTCCGGATGCAATAAAAACTGGTATAATTTGAATATATAAGTAAAAATTTCTATAAGAAAAGTTAAAACACAGGTAACAAACTGAGAAAAAGTGTATGCAACACGGATCATGAATAAAGGGCTAACATTAAAATAAGTCACAATAATCCCTAACTGTATTGTGGAGAGAATTAAGTGGTGTATGTGGTGTCAGTGATAGTTGTTACAGTCCCACTGTATATATTAATTACATTCATATAATGGGTATGAGCTATGTAACAAATATTAATGATCCTCCCTTCTGTGATTCCGTTCCCAGCTCAGACCACCTGTGAGGAGGTGCATTCATCTTGGAGGGCTCTGATTAAATTCTGGGGCACTGCCTTGAGCTACAACTAAGATGAGCTGTCTTTTTTTTCTTCCATTTTGTTTTGCTTTGTTTTTCTTTTAGTCATAAAATAAGCCCATTTTTTCTGCTTCATATCTCAAAGCCGTCACAGCTTTCCATGTTCTGTTGTTCATCATCCTGACCTCTTAAAGTCCTTCAGACACAGTTGTGCACCCACTGGATAATGTTGCCGTCAGTAAGTTAACTTAGTCAGTCAGCGCTGACCACCCACTGCGCGCCTCTCTCATCCCAACAGCAGCAGAAGGGTCGGGGTAGGCAGCTCTCCAGTGTTGAGAGCACAGGGCTGCTGGAGCCGGCTGCAGGCCCACCTGTGCCGGCCCCCTCTCCTGCACCTGGGGCTGGTCCCAGGCCAGGACGCTTCCTGCGGTTCTCAAAAAACAGTTAGTTATGCTCTGCCCTGTACCAGGGAGTACTTGCCATAGCAAGAAGAGAATCTGAGTGTCCTGTGTCGTGGATTGTCCACTGGAACGTTCCACCATGAAGGGCATGTCCAAGTGTGCTGCGTCTCAGAAGACGTGGATTCCAAGCATCTGAAATGTTGCTGGTGCAGCTTAGGAGCTGAACTCATTTCACTTTATGTCATTCTGCTTCACTTTAATTAGGCACATGTGCCATTATGGACACAGATGTGTGGACCGTGAAGCCCAGGACCACTGAAGATTTTAAATACGTTTAGTATATCTATGATAAGGTTGAAAGAGGAAGTGGCCACCCACTCCGCTATTCTTGCCTGGAGAAGACCGTGGACAGAGGAGCCTGGCGGGCTACAGTCCATGGGGTCACAGAGAGTCGGCCACAACTGAGCAACTAACACTACCGTAAGGTTTTTGTCTTACCATATGTGGGCCATTATCAGTGCTAACTGCTTCTCTCCCTCTAGATTCGATCAGTCAGCACAAGGTCTGTGCCTCTGAGGACTACCTGCTGCCGTGATGAAGACGCCTTTCAGCGCACAGCAGCTGCGAACAGCCCACCACTCGTCCTCGGCCACAGAAAGGATGCCTTCGTATGTCATCACGTTTGTGCGTGTGTGCGGTGTATGAAGAAGCGCCTTCATGTGGCTTTCCGACATCTGACTGTGTGTCTCAGAGAAGTACTGACCCTCCCCTGTTGGGCCTTTTCTATATAAACCCAGTCTGTATGTCCCAGAGATGATCATATTTAAGTCCCAGAATCTGTCATTGAAGCACTGTACTGTTAAATAAAGAGTGGAAATTAAATTGTGTTTATTAATGAGAACAAAGAACCCCTGAGTTTCTTGGCTATCATCTGCTAGGTGTGAAGGATGCTGGTCCGTTATCACAGCTACACCTTAGGCCCCTGAGATTCTTCTCAAAGCAATTAATGAGGACAGGTGTCAGGAGCTGTTACTAATGATTATTAGCACCCTGGAAGTAGCCCTGGCTTCTGCAAGCTTAGTTTCTGGCAAGGAGAGCACCACCTGCCACAGACCAGGGTCCCCACTGGCCTCCAGGATGCCCGCCGTCCCCTAGAGGAGACGGGGATTCGGGATGAATCCTACACACGCGGCTGCTCAGCTTCTCAGAGAGAAACGCTCAACCCAGCAAGGCTGCAGGTGCTGCTGCGATGCCCTCATGATTCTGTTCCCGCATGTGACTCATCTCAGCTGTGATTTCTACCTCAAATAAATATCGTGTGCAAGCATACCAAGTCGCTCTGAGTGGCCCTATGGACTGTAGCCCCCTCAGGCTCCTCTGGGGATTCTCCAGGCAAGAGTGCTGGAGTGGGATGCCATTCCCTTCTCCAGGAGAATCTTCCCGACTCAGGGATTGAACCCACATCTCTTATGTCTCCTGCATTGGCAAGCAGGTTCTTTACCACTAGCGCAACCTAGGAAGCCCCAAATAAATATCAAGTCTCAGCAAATACAAGGGACCTACGTCTAGAATAAACCTTAGAGAAAGGCAACAACAATGCACATGGAAATAAGGAAACGTTTTCTCTTGGTGTAAACATAGCATATGCCCCAGGCCCCTCTTGACACTACTGCCCAGCAACCTTGAGCCTCAGCACTGCTTGCAAGCCTGGGTCCTTCCTCCCACCGCGTACGCCCTGTTTCACGATGTCATCCACTACATCCTGGGCTTGGCTACTTTGGGGCTCAGGTATCGATACTTCGGCAGAGCTCCCTTGACACCAGCAGTTCCTGGCAACTGACCAAAAATGTGCCAACTCCCGGTGGGGACAAGCCATGGAGAACTTCATCCCCCGGCTGTGGGGCCACAGAGGGCCACCCAGACAACGTGTCTGCCCAGGCCTGCATCCTAACAGCAGAGTCCTGGTCCCTGATGCTGCCTGCCAGCAGCCACTTAGAGTTCCCTTTCTAAAAGCTATCCCTTAGGAAGTCACTTGCTTAGGATTTCCACTAAGCATTTTGTATGTGGTATCTTGTTTAATCCTCCCAACAATCCTAAAAGTTAGTTACTACAAGTTTGCACCCCTTATCCAAACACAGAGGACTAAAAGTGTCTCAGAATTCTGAATTTTTTTTTAATTTTGAAAGGTATGTGGCTCTCACCACTTCTCTTCAACATTATATCAGAGATTCTGCTGAGAGAAGGAGGCCAGAAAAGGAATTAAAGTCAGACAGACTGGA
Organism: Neotragus moschatus; assembly: GCA_006410615.1. NCBI lineage: Eukaryota > Metazoa > Chordata > Mammalia > Artiodactyla > Bovidae > Neotragus > Neotragus moschatus. The sequence continues at coordinate 25,792 of SJYA01003005.1, read as the reverse complement.
AATGAAGTAAAACTATCTCAGATCACATATGCTATATGTAGGAAACAATACGGAATCAAAAAAAAAGATAATTCAAACATGGAATTAAGAATACAACTCTATTTGCAATATGATCTAAAAATAAAGTAGGAATAAATTTATACTGAAACCTACAAAAACATTTCTGGGAGAAATTAAAGACCCAAGTAATTGGAGAAATATACCAAGATGGATTAGAAGACTATTCATAAGAGGGCTAATTTTCCTCAAAATTGATTTATATAATGTTATCATCAAAATGCCAGTTTTTTTTTTTTTACAGAATTTGAAAAGCTAACGCTAAAATGTATATGAAAATGCAAAGAAGGAAGTAATTTCTTAGAACAAAGTTAGGAGATTTATACTACCTGATTTCAAAATTTACTGGCATAAAAGTAGAATGCAAATCAAGGGAAGAGACTAGAGAATCTAGATATAAACCTCATGTTTATGGTCACCTGATTTCAACAAAGTTGCCAAGGCAATTCAGTGCAGTAAGATAGAAAAATATATATACATATCCTCACCTCACATGCAGAAAGGAAGTGCACAGAGATCCCCACCTCACAGCACACACTGAACTCAGAGGGGCCGGAGCTGACTCGGGGTTCGTCAGCCGCAGCGCTACAGGCATTTCCGACAGGATGAGTCTGTGCTCTGAAGGCGGTTCTGGGCACTGCAGTACGTGGAGCCCCATCACTGGCCTCTGTTAGGTGCCACTGGCACACTACACCAGCTGTGACCCTCCGGACTGTCTTCAGGTATCCCCAAATGTGCTCTGGAGATCAAAACTTCCCAGCTGAGAACCACTGACCTAAAATTGTTAAATGTCTAGAAGAAAACACAGCAAGCAATCATTCTGAAAGGTTAGCAGGGGTTTCCCACGTGTGACACTGAGGGCGCGATTCATACAAAAATAAAATGAACTGGACCTCGTCAAAAGTACAAGTTTTGCTGTTTGAAAGAAACCGTTTAGGAAAGTACAAGACAAGTCACAGACTAGGCAAAATATTTTCAAAACATCTGAGGAAGGAACCGTGTCCAGACTTTGTAAAGAACTGTTCAGTGGCGGAAATCAAACCAATACTGTAAAACAATCATCCTTCAATTAAAAACAAATAAAAGCAAACAAAAGAATTTCTATTCCTTAACAAGATGACTGCCCAAAAGACATTTCACACAGAGCATGTAGACATGACTAAGTACATGATGTTCAACATCACTGGTCATTAGATGCAAAGTAAAAGCACACGGGCATGCCGCCATGCGCCGTCAGGGATGGCTGCAGCCCAAAATTCTGACAATCCAAGAGCTGACCAGCACACGCAGAGCCTAGGACTCATGCGCTGCTGGTATGGCTGTGTCATTCAGCAGTTTTCTTTGAAAACTAAACATACANTCATGTGGCTTTCCGACATCTGACTGTGTGTCTCAGAGAAGTACTGACCCTCCCCTGTTGGGCCTTTTCTATATAAACCCAGTCTGTATGTCCCAGAGATGATCATATTTAAGTCCCAGAATCTGTCATTGAAGCACTGTACTGTTAAATAAAGAGTGGAAATTAAATTGTGTTTATTAATGAGAACAAAGAACCCCTGAGTTTCTTGGCTATCATCTGCTAGGTGTGAAGGATGCTGGTCCGTTATCACAGCTACACCTTAGGCCCCTGAGATTCTTCTCAAAGCAATTAATGAGGACAGGTGTCAGGAGCTGTTACTAATGATTATTAGCACCCTGGAAGTAGCCCTGGCTTCTGCAAGCTTAGTTTCTGGCAAGGAGAGCACCACCTGCCACAGACCAGGGTCCCCACTGGCCTCCAGGATGCCCGCCGTCCCCTAGAGGAGACGGGGATTCGGGATGAATCCTACACACGCGGCTGCTCAGCTTCTCAGAGAGAAACGCTCAACCCAGCAAGGCTGCAGGTGCTGCTGCGATGCCCTCATGATTCTGTTCCCGCATGTGACTCATCTCAGCTGTGATTTCTACCTCAAATAAATATCGTGTGCAAGCATACCAAGTCGCTCTGAGTGGCCCTATGGACTGTAGCCCCCTCAGGCTCCTCTGGGGATTCTCCAGGCAAGAGTGCTGGAGTGGGATGCCATTCCCTTCTCCAGGAGAATCTTCCCGACTCAGGGATTGAACCCACATCTCTTATGTCTCCTGCATTGGCAAGCAGGTTCTTTACCACTAGCGCAACCTAGGAAGCCCCAAATAAATATCAAGTCTCAGCAAATACAAGGGACCTACGTCTAGAATAAACCTTAGAGAAAGGCAACAACAATGCACATGGAAATAAGGAAACGTTTTCTCTTGGTGTAAACATAGCATATGCCCCAGGCCCCTCTTGACACTACTGCCCAGCAACCTTGAGCCTCAGCACTGCTTGCAAGCCTGGGTCCTTCCTCCCACCGCGTACGCCCTGTTTCACGATGTCATCCACTACATCCTGGGCTTGGCTACTTTGGGGCTCAGGTATCGATACTTCGGCAGAGCTCCCTTGACACCAGCAGTTCCTGGCAACTGACCAAAAATGTGCCAACTCCCGGTGGGGACAAGCCATGGAGAACTTCATCCCCCGGCTGTGGGGCCACAGAGGGCCACCCAGACAACGTGTCTGCCCAGGCCTGCATCCTAACAGCAGAGTCCTGGTCCCTGATGCTGCCTGCCAGCAGCCACTTAGAGTTCCCTTTCTAAAAGCTATCCCTTAGGAGGTCACTTGCTTAGGATTTCCACTAAGCATTTTGTATGTGGTATCTTGTTTAATCCTCCCAACAATCCTAAAAGTTAGTTACTACAAGTTTGCACCCCTTATCCAAACACAGAGGACTAAAAGTGTCTCAGAATTCTGAATTTTTTTTTAATTTTGAAAGGTATGTGGCTCTCACCACTTCTCTTCAACATTATATCAGAGATTCTGCTGAGAGAAGGAGGCCAGAAAAGGAATTAAAGTCAGACAGACTGGAAATGAAGTAAAACTATCTCAGATCACATATGCTATATGTAGGAAACAATACGGAATCAAAAAAAAAGATAATTCAAACATGGAATTAAGAATACAACTCTATTTGCAATATGATCTAAAAATAAAGTAGGAATAAATTTATACTGAAACCTACAAAAACATTTCTGGGAGAAATTAAAGACCCAAGTAATTGGAGAAATATACCAAGATGGATTAGAAGACTATTCATAAGAGGGCTAATTTTCCTCAAAATTGATTTATATAATGTTATCATCAAAATGCCAGTTTTTTTTTTTTTACAGAATTTGAAAAGCTAACGCTAAAATGTATATGAAAATGCAAAGAAGGAAGTAATTTCTTAGAACAAAGTTAGGAGATTTATACTACCTGATTTCAAAATTTACTGGCATAAAAGTAGAATGCAAATCAAGGGAAGAGACTAGAGAATCTAGATATAAACCTCATGTTTATGGTCACCTGATTTCAACAAAGTTGCCAAGGCAATTCAGTGCAGTAAGATAGAAAAATATATATACATATCCTCACCTCACATGCAGAAAGGAAGTGCACAGAGATCCCCACCTCACAGCACACACTGAACTCAGAGGGGCCGGAGCTGACTCGGGGTTCGTCAGCCGCAGCGCTACAGGCATTTCCGACAGGATGAGTCTGTGCTCTGAAGGCGGTTCTGGGCACTGCAGTACGTGGAGCCCCATCACTGGCCTCTGTTAGGTGCCACTGGCACACTACACCAGCTGTGACCCTCCGGACTGTCTTCAGGTATCCCCAAATGTGCTCTGGAGATCAAAACTTCCCAGCTGAGAACCACTGACCTAAAATTGTTAAATGTCTAGAAGAAAACACAGCAAGCAATCATTCTGAAAGGTTAGCAGGGGTTTCCCACGTGTGACACTGAGGGCGCGATTCATACAAAAATAAAATGAACTGGACCTCGTCAAAAGTACAAGTTTTGCTGTTTGAAAGAAACCGTTTAGGAAAGTACAAGACAAGTCACAGACTAGGCAAAATATTTTCAAAACATCTGAGGAAGGAACCGTGTCCAGACTTTGTAAAGAACTGTTCAGTGGCGGAAATCAAACCAATACTGTAAAACAATCATCCTTCAATTAAAAACAAATAAAAGCAAACAAAAGAATTTCTATTCCTTAACAAGATGACTGCCCAAAAGACATTTCACACAGAGCATGTAGACATGACTAAGTACATGATGTTCAACATCACTGGTCATTAGATGCAAAGTAAAAGCACACGGGCATGCCGCCATGCGCCGTCAGGGATGGCTGCAGCCCAAAATTCTGACAATCCAAGAGCTGACCAGCACACGCAGAGCCTAGGACTCATGCGCTGCTGGTATGGCTGTGTCATTCAGCAGTTTTCTTTGAAAACTAAACATACACTTACCGTGTAATCCAGCAACTTTACTCCTAGGTGTGTACCCAAGAGAACTGAAAATGTGGCTGCAGAAGGACTTTCACACAAACGTTCATAGCAACATTATTCACACCAGCCAAAAGCTAGGAGCAGTCCATCAACTGATAAATGGGTAAACAAAACCTGCTATACCACACTGTGGATTGCTACTCGGCGATGCTGCTGCTGCTGCTAAGTTGCTTCAGTCATGTCCGACTCTGTGCGACCCCATAGACGGCAGCCCACCAGGCTCCCCCGTCCCTAGGATTCTCCAGGCAAGAACACTGGAGTGGGTTGCCATTTCCTTCTCCAGTGCATGAAAGTAAAAAGTAAAAGTGAAGTCGCTCAGTTGTGCCCCACTCTTAGCGACCCCATGGACTGAAGCCTACCAGGCTCCTCTGTCCACAGATTTTCCAGGCAAGAGTACTGGAGTAGGGTACCATTGCTTTCTCCTACTTGGCGATAAAAAAACAGCAAACAACTGATAGAGGCAGCAACGTGAACCATCCCCGAGAACGTGGAAGGAGAAAGAAGCCAGACTCCAAAGACTATGTGCTGTGTGATTCCACTTAGACAACATTTCTCGAGAAGGCAGAACTGTAGACGGATAACAGATCTGTGATTTCCTGCCACTGGGGGTAGAAATGGGAATAGAAGGCAAACATTTTGGGGTGATAGGAATATTCTGAAACTCGTCTGATTTTGGTCATACAACTGTATCCATTTACTAACATCATTGAACAGTACATTTTCTGTGGTAAGTTTTAGAGTGTGAATTATACCTCAATAAAGTTATTGGCTCAGTTGATAAAGAATCTGCCTGCAATGCAGGAGACCCAGGTTTGGTCCCTGGGTAAGGAATATCCCTTGGGGAAGGAAGTGGCAACCCACTCCAGTCTTCTTGTCTGGGAAATCCCTTGGACAGAGGAGCCTGGTGGGCTACAGTCCATGGGGTCATGAAGAGTCAGACACAACTTAGTGACTAAATCACCACCGAAGTTATTAAAATAAAAAAATTTTTTAAAGCTACATAGCAACCTTGGAGCTGTGCCTCTCAGATATCACCTTTAAGAATGACTCTTCTGTTCAGCTGGAATGAATAGCTAATTGCTGGTTGCACTTTAAAGACCCACCTCAGCTTTCAGACCAAGGCCACACCCTTCCTGGGTGGCGCCCAGTGGGCGTAGGGGGCCCAGCTGCTTCTCCCGATAAAGCCTCTCTATCTCCAGGAGGCCCCGTCTCCAGCTGCAGCGTGGCCTCTCAGCTGCGTCGCAAGCTCTCCTCTTGGGATCCTGCTTCCTGCCCTCTTTACTGTCTGCACAAGTTGTTCCCAACAAGCTCTCTGCGCCCACCAGTCAGCCCCCCACCCCGAGGACTCCCATGACAGTAAGCACGGTGCTGCCTGCGGCCCCACCCCTGAGCACTTGGAGGCCACAGTCTCACGTTTCTCCCATGACACAAACCACGTGGAGTGGGACACAGAACTACTGGTCATCTCACAGACACTTGGGTCAGATTTTTGCCTCTAATTCAGAAAACCTCTTTCAGTGCTTTTGGATTTGGCAGTTGTAGACTGGGGACTGTTGGGCTTCTGTCATTATCTGTGGACACTCTGCTTTCCAGAGATCACATCACTTCTAGAGAAGAGAGGCACCTAAAACAGTGGATGGAAGGACTCCAGACGGGTCACGGGAGCCCCTGCACAGAACTGCCAGTTCATCAGGCTTACCGGTGCAGCTCTGAGAGCATCCGATGTGTGGGTAATGATCCGTGTTTAAAGTGTTTACTCATGGATGGACCTAGAAATTGTCATACTGGGTGAAGTCAGACAAAGGGGAAATAGTGTATAACATCCGTTACATGTGGAAAGAAGTTACACAGATGAATTTATTCACAAAACACAGACTCACAGACTCAGAGAACAAACGTATAGCTCTCCGGGGGAAGAATATGGGGAGGGGATAATTAGGGAGTTTGGGACTGACATGTACACTCTGCTTTATTTAAAATGGATAATGAACAAGGACCTGCTAGACAGCACAGGGAACTCTGCTCAACATTATATGGCAGCCCGGATGGGAAGGGAGTTTGGGGGAGAATGGATATATGTATATACATGGCTGAGTACCTTCACTGTCCACCTTAAACTATCACAACACTGTTAATTCACTGTTTAGTTATTGTTGTTCAGTTGCTAAGTAGTGTCCAACTCTTTGCAACCTATGGACTGTAGCACATAAGACCTCACTGTCCGCTCCTATCTCCCAGAGGTTGCCCAAGTTCATATCCATTGAATCAGTGATGCTATCCAACCCGTTCAGTATCACAGTAATCCAAGTCTGTGCCTCAACCACTAATGCCAAAGAAGCTGAAGTTGAATGATGCTATGAAGAGCTAACACCAAAAAAAGTTGTTCTTTTCATCATAGGGGCCTGGAATGCAAAAGCAGGAAGTCAAGAGATACATGTGTTAACAAGCAAGTTTAGCCTTGGAGTACAAAATGAAGCAGGACAAAGACTAACAGAGTTTTGCCAAGAGAACATGCTGGTCATAACAAACACCCTCTTCCAACAATGATTCTACACATCGACATCACCAGATGAAGGGTGAAAGTGAAGTCACTCAGTCGTGTCCAGCTCTTTGCGACCCCGTGGATTGTAGCCCACCAGGCTCCTCCATCCATGGGATTCTCCAGGCCAGAATACTGGAGTGGGTTGCCACTTCCTTCTCTAGGGGATCTTCCCGACCCAGGGATCGAACCTGGGTCTCCTGCATTGCAGTCAGACTCTGCAGCCAAATATCAAGAAGCTCTATACAGTCAGCAAAAACAAGACCAGGAGCTGACTGTGGCTCAGATCATGAACTCCTTGTCCAAAATTCAGATTTAAATTTAACAAAGTAGGAAAAATCATTAGTCCATTCATGTAGGACCTAAATCAAACCCTTTATTTTTCACCTTTACATTGGAGGTGACAAATAGATTCAAGGGACCAGGCTGGTAGACAGAGTGCCTGAAGAACTATGGACGGAGGATCATAACATTGTACAGGAGATGGTGATCAAAACCATTCCCAAGAAAAATAAATGCAAAGAGGTAAAATGGTTGTCTGAGGAGGCCTTGCAAACAGCTGAGAAAAGAAGAGAAGTGAAAGGCAAAGGAGAAAAGGAAAGATAAATACATCTGAATGCAGAGCTCCAAAGAATACCAAGGAGAGATAAGAAATGAACAATGCAAAGAAATAGAGGAAAACAATAGAATGGGAAAGACTAGAGATCTCTTCAAGAAAATAAGAGATGCCAAGGGAACATCATGCAAAGATGGGCTCAATAAAGGACAGAAATGGTCTGGACCTAACAGAAACAGAAGCTATAAAGAAGAGGTGGCAAGAATACACAGAACAACTATGCAAAGAGGTCTCAATGACCCAGATAACCACAATGGTGTGAGCACTTATATAGAACACAACATCCTGGAGTGTTATGTCAAGTGGGCCTTAGGAAGCATCACTACAAACAAAGCTAGTGGAGGTGATGGAATTCCAGTTGAGCTATTTCAAATCCTAAAAGACGATGCTGTGAAAGTGCTGCACTCAATATACCAGCAAATTTGGAAAACTCAGCAGCGGCCACAGGACTGGAAAAGGTCAGCTTTCATTCTACTCCAAAGAAGGGCAATGCAAAAGCATGTTCAAACTACGGCACAATTACACTCATCTCACACACTAGCAAGGTAATGCTCAAAATCCTTCAAGCTAGGCTTCAACAGTACATGAACCAAGAACGTCCAGATGTACAAGCTGGATTTAAAAGACGAACCAGAGATCAAATTGCCAACATCCATGGGATCATAGAAAAAGCAAGAAAAGTCCAGAAAACATATACTTCTGCTTCATTGACTATGCTAAAGCCTTTGACTGTGTGGATCACAACAAACTGTAGAAAATCCTTAAAGAGATGGGAGTACCAACCCATCTCTGCCTCCTGAGAGATCTGTATGCAGGTCAAGAAGCAACAGTTAGAAGCAGACATGGGACAACAAACTGGTTCAAAACTGGAGAAGGAGGACGTCAAGGTTGTCTACTGCCACCCTGCTTGTTTGACTTCTATGCAGAGTGCATCATGGGGAATTCTGGGCTGCATGAAGCTCAAGCTGGAATCAAGATTGCAGGGAGAAATATCAATAACATCAGATACGCAGATGACACCACCCTTATGGCAGAAAGCAAAGAGGAACTAAAGAGCCTGTTGATGAAGGTGAAAGGGGAGAGTGAAAAACCTGGCTTAAAATTCAACATTCAGAAAATGAAGAGCATGACATCCAATCCCGTTACTTCATGGCAAATAGATGGGGGAAAAATGGAAACAGTGTCAGACTTTATTTTGGGGGGTTCCAAAATCACTGCAGATGGTGGCTGCAGCCATGAAATTCAAAGACGCTTGCTCCTTTTAAGAAAAACTATGACAAACCTAGACAGCATATTAAAAAGCAGAGACATTACTTTGCCAACAAAGGTCCATCTAGTCAAGGCTATGGTTGTCCAGTGGTCATGTACAGATGTGAGAGTTGGACCATAAAGAAGGCTGAGTGCCAAAGAATTGATGCTTTTGAACCGTGGTGCTGGAGAAGACTCTTGAGAGTCCCTTGGACTGCAAGGAGATCAAACCAATCAATCCTAAAGGAAATCATCTCTGAATATTGGAAAGACTGATGCTGAAACTGAAGCTCAATACTTTGGCCACCTGATACGAAGAGCTGACACGTTGGAAAAGACCCTGATGCTGGGAAAGATTGAAGGTGGGAGGAGAAGGGGTGACAGAGGATGAGATTGTAGGATGCCGTCACCAACTCAATGGACATGAGTTCGTGCAAACGCCAAGAGACAATGAAGGACAGGGAAGCCTGGCATGCTGGGGTCCATGGGGTCGCAAAGAGTCAGACATGACTAAGCAACTGTACAACAATGAATACAACCATCTCATCCTCTCCAGTGCAATATAATGGGNTATAGATGTGTATAAGAGACAGGTCAAGGCTATGGTTGTCCAGTGGTCATGTACAGATGTGAGAGTTGGACCATAAAGAAGGCTGAGTGCCAAAGAATTGATGCTTTTGAACCGTGGTGCTGGAGAAGACTCTTGAGAGTCCCTTGGACTGCAAGGAGATCAAACCAATCAATCCTAAAGGAAATCATCTCTGAATATTGGAAAGACTGATGCTGAAACTGAAGCTCAATACTTTGGCCACCTGATACGAAGAGCTGACACGTTGGAAAAGACCCTGATGCTGGGAAAGATTGAAGGTGGGAGGAGAAGGGGTGACAGAGGATGAGATTGTAGGATGCCGTCACCAACTCAATGGACATGAGTTCGTGCAAACGCCAAGAGACAATGAAGGACAGGGAAGCCTGGCATGCTGGGGTCCATGGGGTCGCAAAGAGTCAGACATGACTAAGCAACTGTACAACAATGAATACAACCATCTCATCCTCTCCAGTGCAATATAATGGGGTTTTTTTTTAATGTTTGCTAGTATCTATCACATGCATGTGATTACTTTCATATTACCACAGTGGTCCTTAGAATCAATGTGTTTCCAAGAAGCCTTAATTAGCAGTTGTTTTCAGGCTTTGTTAAATGGCAGAGCCCTTGAAGTGAGGTTGCGTGAAAGCTGCAATAGACAGGACAGCTGTCAGGGGAACTGCTCTGGTTAAAGACTGAGGGGGGACAGAGGTCCAGACCTTGGCCCAAAGGTCCTGACCTTGTCCATGGGGTCCCCCCCACTTGCCTCTGTGGATACTTCTGATGCGTCTCAAAACCACTCATCTGGTCCAGCCCTCCACTATCAGAGAAGCTGTCCCCTCCAAGATTATTCAACTAACGAGCAGTAATCCTACAAAAACAATCTAAACTCAGAACTCCTCACCCACACTGTGGCCACTCTGCATCGAGATGGCACAAACTGAGCCTTTCTATGCACAAGGGATAGCCTCGATCAAACTCAGTAAACTGTTTGAAAGGCAGACAACACTGAAAAGGATGAAATCAAATGAGGCGTCGTTTGACGTTGTCAGTGAAAGTGTCTTTGCATTTGGCAAGCCATTCTCATTATGTGCACCCAGTTCCACCGTTTTTAATAGAACGTTTTTCACCATGTGACACATTAAATATTATCCTCTCATTTTTATAAATGCCATTTAGGGGCTTCAGAGATTTAATTTCTAGATAGTTACTTAAAACCATGCCCCTTTGTAACTGTGTTTGAAAAGCGTTTGAGAAAACTCTGAGCTTGAGAACTTAAGGAAGGGTTTAAAGAGGGCTTCTCACACTCAAACGTGCATTTGCACTGTGAAAAAGCAGATTGCGGTTCTGTAGATCTGGGTGGGGCCTGAATTGTTGCTTTTAAAAAAAGCTCCCAGATGATGTCATGGAAGCTGCTTGAGTAGCGAGGATCTGGAATACTCAGAGGGATAAATGCACACAATATTTAGTTGTAGACAGGAATTAATGATTTGGAGATTTTAGTGTCTTTTTCAACCAAATTCTGTTTCTAGCAGAGTATTGCAAATATGCTGTAAAATTCCTGTCGAGGTATTTCTGTGAAAATGCCTAGGGCAGGGACTCAACCCTGACAGAACATTAGAATCATCTGAGGAGTTTAGAAATACACAACCGAACTTTACTAGGGGTTCAGGGGTTAGGAATCTGCCTGACTTTGCAGGGGACATGGGTCCAATCCCTGCTCCTGGAGGATCCCACATGCTGTGGGGCGGCAAAGCCCAAGCGCTGCAACGGCCAAGCCCTCATTCTAGAGCCCGTGCTTCCCAACAAGAGAAGCCCGAGCGCTGCAGCAGAGACCAGCGAAGCCAAAGTTAAATCAGTTTAATTCAACAAAACAATTAAAAATGCACACTCATCAGGGGTTCTGACTTAGCTCATCCGGGCATCCATATATTGGGGGGATTTCTCTGTTCTATGCAGTTTTACATGTGTAAACTGCATAGAGCTAAATTAAATAATTACCATACGATCCAGCAATTCTACTTCTGGGTATTTATCTGCAGTGAATGAAAACATTAACTCAAAAAGATATCTGCACCTCCGTGTTCACTGCAGCTTTACTTACAATAATGAAGACATGGGAACAACCTAAGTGTCCGTAGATGGGTAAAGAAAAGGCAGTCGTGCGACACACACGATAGAGAATTACTCGGCCATGGAAAAGGAAATGCTGGCGTTTGTGACAACACAGATCGACATTTAGTGCCTTATTCACGTAAAATAAGTCAGGGAAAGTGAAAAACCTATTTTCTTGCTTGTATGTGGATTCTACAAAAAATGAACTCAGAGATACAGAGGACAGTTGGGTAGTCACCAGAGATGGAGGGGTGACAACATGGATGAAGGTGGTCGAAAGGTGGAAATTCCAGGTATAACAAGTAAATCCTAGAGACATAAATGCAACACAGTGACTATAGTTAATGTTGCTGTATTGCGTACTGGAAAGCTGCTAAGAGAATAAGTCTTTAAAAAGTTCTGTTAAGAAAAAATTATATAACTGTCAATACTGGTGGTGATGGATGTTAACTAGAGTTGTAGTGATAATTATCCATATATAAATCAATATGTCACATAGTTGAAACTAATATCATGTTAATTACAGCTCAATAAAAAGGAGGAAATAATAAAGTAAAACCTTTTTCTACAACCCCTCTCCTTCAAAACAAAAAACTATATAAGGACAGTACTATAAAGGAATATTTTGTGCAATCATATACAGTATAACAAAGTATAGTAAAACATACTCATATACACATATGATGGTCAACCCAAATATTGCAAGATGGATACATTAACAAAAGAGGAGATAATGTGCAATTATCTCTAAATAAATAGGAAAAATTTAAGTCAACGTAGTAATGATTAAAACTCTTAGTGTCATCTTCTGATAGGGATATTTTCTGAGCCAAATGGTGAAATTAGGCTCAATGTTTAAAAAGACTGAAACAGGATAAGGTTGCTTAGTCTTATCACTGCTATTCCGCACTTACTGGGGGTTCTAGCCATATGGCAAAACAAAAGAAATAAGAAGTCTAATGATTATGAAGAAAAAAAAAAAAAAAACTGTCCTAACTTGCAAAAGATAGAGTTATCTGTAGAGAAAAGCCAGGAATATTTTCAAATAAATGATTAGAGTTCAGAAACATTTGGGGCAGAAAAATCAATGTAGAAAATAATGTATTCGTGAGGGCTTCCATGTTGGCTCAGTGGTAGAGTCTACCTGCCAATGCAGGAGACATGGGTTCGATTCCTAGTCCCGTAAGATCCCACATCCCGCAGGCAGCTGAGCCTGTGCTCTAGAGCCGGGTGCTGCAACTACTGAGCCCACATACTGCAATCACTGCAGTCCATGCACCCTAGACCAAGCTCTGCAACAAGAAGTCACCACGATGAGAATCCTTCACACCGCAGCTAGAGAAAAGCCCATGCAGCAGCGAAGACCCAGCACAGAAATAAATAAAATTATTAAACCGCATTCCTATATANCAATGGAACAAAATAGCCCAGAAAGAGACCTACATACACATGGTCACTTAATGTATAACCAAAGAGCCAAGAATAGGCGACAGAGAAAGGACAGGCTTTGCAATAAACAGTGCTGGGAAAACTGGACAGCAGCTTTCATTAAAGAATGAAGCTGGACCACTATCCTACCCCGTACACAGAAACCACCTCCTGATAGATTAAAGGCTTGACTGTAAGGCGTACAAAACTCCTGGAGGAAAACCTAGGAACTGTGTTCCTTGACATTAGTCTTGGCGATGATTTTTTGGATTTGATGCCAAAAACAAGTTCAACAAAAACAAAAAGAAACAAGTGAGACTACATCCAAGTGAAAGCTTCTTCACAGCAAAAGAAACCATGAAGAAAACGAAAATGCAACCTAACAAGTGGGAGGAAATATTTAGAAATCATATTATCTGTTAAAGGTTTAATATCCAAAATATAGAAGGAACTCATAGAGCAAGTGAACTCAGTAGCAAATAAACAGACATTCCAGTTTAAAAACAGGCAGAGAACCAGAACATTTTTCAACAAAAGCCTGTAGGTGATCAACAAGGCCATGAAAGATGTGTCACTAATCATCAGGAAAATGCGAATCAAAGCCATAATGAGGTATCACCTCATGGCTGTCAGAATGGTTATTATCAAAAAAGGACAAAAAAGAGCAAGTGCTGGTGGGAATGTAAACTGGTGCTAGCCACTATGGAAAACAGTATGGAGGTTTCTCAAAAGTGAGTGGTAGAGCCACTGTATTATCCAGCAATTCCACTTCTGGATATTTATCCAAAGGAAATGAAAACCCTAAGTTGAAAAGATATATGCATCTCCATGTATATTTGGTGCGATATGCAAAATTCAAGATGTGGAAGCAACCTAAGTGTTCATCATTTAAGGGATGGACAAAGAAAGTGTGATATACATGCGCAACGGAGTATTATTCAGCCTTAAAATAGAAGGAAATCCTGCAATGTGGATGAGCCTGGAGGACATTGCACTAAGTGAAATAGAAAAAGACAAACACCATATTATCTTACTTATAAGTGGAGTATAAAACAGAGCAAATGGAATTCAAAGATATAGAGAATGGACTGGATTGGTGGTTGCCAGATGTGAGGGTTGGGGAGTGAAATGGGTCAAACGGTATAAACTAAGCTATTTTTTTAATGTTCTTGGCGTATAATTGTGACTACAGCATTGTGACTATCATTAACAATACCATACTACATATTTCAAAGTTGCTAAGAGAAAAGATCTTAAAATTTCTCATCACAGTATAAAAAATATATATAACTATTTGGAGTGATAGATGTTAACAAGATTTACTATGGTGACTATTTCACAGTATGTACAAATGCTGAATCATACTGTAACTATCATGCTAAAAGTCAATTATATCTCAATTTAAAAACAAAAATAGCCTGGACAAGTGGAGATAGCCAAGGAGCAGGGAGGGGTCAGAGGATGGAAAATTATTAACAGGAAATTTTGGAGCAAGGAAGGATTCTGAATAAACCGACCTAACAGGATTTTTTAAATATTTATTTATTTATTGGTCTTAGTTTCAGCACATACGGTATCTAGTTCCCTGACCAAGGATCAAACCCAGATCCCCTGCATTGGGAGCAAGGTGTCTTGACCACTGGACCACCAAGAAGGTCCCTAACAGGGGTTCTTGCTGGAGGCAGACCAGGTGGTTAAATTTTACCTGGGAGATGAGGCACTGGGTCAGACATAAAGTAGTTGTTCTNTGACCAAGGATCAAACCCAGATCCCCTGCATTGGGAGCAAGGTGTCTTGACCACTGGACCACCAAGAAGGTCCCTAACAGGGGTTCTTGCTGGAGGCAGACCAGGTGGTTAAATTTTACCTGGGAGATGAGGCACTGGGTCAGACATAAAGTAGTTGTTCTACGAGCAAGTGTCTTTTAACTTCACGGCTATAGTCACCATCTGCAGTGATTTTGGAGCCCAAGGAGATAAAATCTGTCACAGCTACCACTTTTTCCCTTTCTGTTTGCCATGAATGATGGGACTGGGTGCCATGATCTTGGTAGAGGTTCTGATTAAACAAACTTAGCAGAGTTCTTGCTAAACCGGGATTTGACAGATGCGTCCACAAGAAGGTTCAGGAGATGGACTGAAGTTTGACCAAGAGTCTTGGTCCGTAGTCACAGCACTTCCTATCTGGGCACCTCGGAGCCCAAAGGTCAGCCCACGAGCAGGCTGCCTTATCCGGGGAGTCCTGTCTTCCCCAACACGCATGTCAAACCAGCCACTGATAGGAATTCCCAGCACAGATTAGGAAATGCTTGGCCAACCAGCCTCATTCAAAACAACTGAGACGGTGGAGAACGAGTAGAAAACGTCTTTGCTTACAACTATTGTATTTAGCAATTATTTAACTCACTTGACCATGAGAAGGAAATGGATCAATTTTACAGTGACCTGTGCTTGTAATTAAAGTTTTGTGTTTCCTGTTGTGAATTCTGCTTCAACTTTTACTTTGCTTAAAACTATAGTCTGTTTTCTGTGCCAGGAAAACAGTCTCTACTTTGACCCCCGTAATATTTGTACTGTTAACTGAGACGATAATGAAAATTATTGAACTGAAACTAAACAAGCACTTGCAAAGATTCTGCAGGCTAAACTGGTATTTTGTTTGGTATGCATTCCCAGTTTAGGCGTTGATGTTTTCCCAAAGGCTCAGGACCTTCCAAGTCCTAAGCTCCACCTAGACCTCGAAGATACTACCCTCTCCCATCATTTCTTTATTAATCTGGTTTCAATTTGTCAAATGCTCAATTCACAGCTTATCTATGGGAACAAATGGCTTTCCTGCTTTAATATTTCAGTTTAATATCCCTTTCTGCAAGCCAGGAGATGAAATTTCAGCCAAGCCTACAGAGAAAGGAATTGTCAGGGGGATCCTTTTCTGGGGATCACCCGGCCGTCCATCTGTCCATCCATCCGTCAACGTAAATGTGGGGATGGGGTGCCTTTGTGGCTGTTCTATGGGTTTGTGGCCACCATGGGGGCCCAGACAGAGCAGGAGAAGTGACTGCCAGACCCAAAGCTTGGCACGGAGAACCAGCTGTCAGCCAGATAATGCACTGGGCCAGCGACATGAAACCCAATCATTAAGTGTTGGGGGGATTGGTCAGAGAGAGAGAAAGACTCTTTGTCCCAAGTGTGTGGAGCAGATGACGGCGGAGTGCGGGAGAAGGGCTGTGACTCACGAAGCCACGAGGTTTGTTCCCAAAACAGATCTGGGGACATTATTTGGGGATGGAGCCAAGGGCACAGCAGGAGATGGAGGCTCAAGACAGACCCCACTGCAGAGGGTGATGAAAGACTGTCCCCTCGTCCCCGTGGCCGCAGGGCCCAGAGAAGATTCCGGAGGCAGCCCTCCAAGGTGGTCGGAGACTAAGGAATTCAGCTATTTGGAACTCTTTGGCAGGTTGCCTTTCTTGAGCAATTCCCACCCCACCCCACCCCCTTTTATGACTTATTGGATTCAGGGGCCACCTTGTAATATCCTTTGAGACCAAATTAGGCTTTAACACATAACATATTCACGCTCCAGGGCTTAAGAGTTCACTTCCTGCACTAAAGAGTAAAGGAATTGAGTCAAATGATCCCTATGATCCCCAGCTTTGATGGACCCACCACTAGGGGCAAAGCGATCAGTTTTAAGACGTGGGAATCTTTTCCACATCGTTGTTCAGGCAAGAATTCTATGGCTTCCTGCAGGCTGTGCACACCTGCTGTTCCCCGTGTTGAATTCACAGTGTTTGCCAGTATTTACCTTCTAGCACACACCCAAGGTGTATTCACATGCAACACAAACAGCCCAGATCCACAAGACAATTTTTGAGCATCCTTTCTACTTTGGGAATAGACACACACACACACACACACACATGACACACACACACATGACACACACACACATGACACACACACACACGACTCCGGGGACCAGAATAAGTGACCAAGCAGCTGCACTCAGAGCCAACAGCCCTGGAGGGAGTCAGGCTGGAGAGCAAGGGGAGTCCAGTTGCTATGCAGTGTAATGAGCTCAGCAAGGGCTGGGGGAAGAGTGCGGAGAAAGGGGTGATTCGTCCTGGAAGGAAAGGGAAGGGTTCAGGAAATGCTTCCAAGATAAACTGACACCTGAGTTAGCTTCTGGACGATGCTGAGGTGTTCAGCAGCAGGAAAAGGCAGTAAGGAAGAGGCTGTGGGGCAGCCTGTGGGGTCAGGAGCTCTGAGTAGGATGGGAGCTTATGACGCTGGAGGACACACCACTGACGGCTGAGCCTGGACCAGATGGGAGTGTCGGCGCTAGTTGTCAGAGGCTCCTGGAATTCTCCAGGCAAGGGATGCTGGGTGCTAGACTCAATGCTCCTGGAGATGCAAGGGAGGAGATGGACTAGAGGACTGTTTAGGAAATGGAATGCACAGAATTTAGGATGGAGCTGCCATGCAGGGTAAGAAGACAGGGCTAAGTGGGGATGAGTCTTCAGATTTAGGGATACAGTGTTAGAACCCTCAGGAAGATCACATCTTTTTTTTTTTTAAGCCTTTATTTATTTTTACTTTTACTTTACAGTACTGTATTGGTTTTGCCATACATCAACATGAATCCACCACGGGTGTACACGTGTTCCCAATCCTGAACCCCTCTCCCACCTCCCTCCCCATACCATCCCTCTGGGTCATCCCAGTGCACCAGCCCCAAGCATCCTGTATCCTGCATCGAACCTGGACTAGCGATTCATTTCTTATATGATATTATACATGTTTTAATGCCATGCTCCCAAATCATCCCACCCTCTCGCATTTTAAAAGGAAACATATCCATAAACTAATGGGACAAAATGTATTAAGTGGTTAGTAAGTGAAAGCTGTTCAGTCAAGTCCGATTCTTTGTGACTCCATGGACTGTAGCCCGCCAGGCTCCTCTGTCCATGGGATTCTTCAGGCAAGAATACTGGAGTGGGTTGCCATGCCCTCCTTTAGAAGCTCTTCCCAACCCAGGGATTGAACCTGGGTCGCCTGCACTGCAGGCAGATTCTTTACAGTCTGAGCCACCAGGACAAAGTGTATCAGAGTACTTTTGCCATGAATGGAGCCTGCCGTCAGGGGATATAAAGGGGTCAAGTTCCTGTTGCTGAAGACACTTGTTAGAAAGATGGGAGTGGGGAGATTAAAGGCACAACCCTGTTTCAGAGCTCCATCTTAAGCTTGTTCAATATTCGAAAAGTAGTTGCCAGGTTTCTAAATCTAATCACTTGCGGGATCCAAAAGAGTAAAGAAGTGACTTCCATCTTCAGCAAGATAATGAGCATTGTTGTTTAGTTGCTCAGCCGTGTCTGACTCTTTTCCAACCCTGTGGACCTGAGCCCACCAGAGTCCTCTGTCCATGGGACTTCCCAGGCAAGCATACTGGAGTGGGTTGTCACTTCCTTCTACAGAGGATCTTCCCGATCCGGGAATCAAATCCACACCTCCTGCACTGGCAGGCAGACTGTTTACTGCTGAGCCACCAGGGACATTTTAAAAGGCATAATGAAATACAGAGAGTTTCCTTTCAAATGACTGGATAAACCCACAAACTCTAGGGCTAGAAATAAATGAAAGAGGCAGGTCATGATCAAAACTGGGGAGACCCTACTGATCTTGAAGAGTGTGTGTGTGTGTGTGTGTGTGTGTGTGTGTGTGTGTGCATGTGTGTAGGGGTGAAGGGAAATTGGAATGAAGAGCACCTTGACAAAACTGGGGCTCTAAAAGGGTTATACTCCTGGAAGTGTGCTCATCAGGGGAAATGACTTCTCTACAAAGGCAAACAAGAAAGTGGTTTGTCCTTATCACCAAATCCTTAGGCATTTGGAAGTAACACACCTTCCAGGAAAAGTCTTCCTCAGCCTGGGCTTCTGGTAATACTCACAGATAAGTAACCATAAATCTGAAATCACACATACTTCCAAATAGATCACCATGACCATCTTCAGGAAGAGGACGTAATAGAACCAGACCAACCAAGATAGATCCAGAATCACCAGACCTAGAGTATAAAATAAGAATGTTCATGGAATTTTCTGGTGGTCCAGTGGTTTGGATGCAAGGCTTTCACAGGCAGGGCGTGAAATCAATCCTTGGTCAGGGAAGAAAGATCCCACAAGCCACACGGCCAAAAAAAAAAAAAAAGAATGTTCAACATGTTAAAAGAAATAGGAGGACTTAAAAGCAAGAGAAAGGAGCAAAAAAAAAAATGCTACAAAATAAGATAAGGTTGAAAAAGAACCAAATGGAATATAGAGAAAATTTTAAAAACGTTATTTAAATCTTCCTGAATCTCTGCATTAAAAAACAAAAAAAGCTGTGATAGTGAAACCAAATGAAGTTTCATTAGGTCCTGTTTGTTTATTTTCATTACTCTAGGAGGTGAGTCAAAAAGGATTTGAAGCGATTTTTGTCAAAGAGCGTTCTGCCTATGTTCTCCTCTGAAAGTTTTTACAGTGTTTAGCCTTACAATTCAGTCTTTAATTGACTTGGAGTTCATTTTTGTGTATGGTGTTTGCAAGTGTTCTAATTTCATTCTTTTACATGTAGCTTTCCAGAACCTGCTGTAGGACACAGGGACTTCTACTCAGTGCTCTGTGGTGACCTACATGGGCAGGAAATCCAAAACCCAGGGGCTCTGTGTGTACATACGGCTGAGTCACTTACTGTACAGCAGAAACGAGCACAACATTGTAAAGCAACTATACTCCAAAAAATTTTCTTCAGTGATTTCAGGCAATATTGTTAAAAAAAAAAAAAAAGAACAAAACAAATCAAGCTATTTTCATGAACTTGAAGACGCAAGCATATGAAGACAAAGCACCCCCAGCCAAAAGATCTGTGTGGTATCAGCGTCTGTACAGGAGGAAAGAGGAGGCGGCTCTGGGTCAGTGGCTGATGACCTTGGAACAGAACATCCCTAAATAGCTACGTTATTACCCGAAAGCACAGTGGGGCCAGTTTCAGAAGAGCACCTGGGTTTTGCCCAGTTCGATAGCATGTCAGTACAGAGGGCTCACAGTAAGAACACTGGAGGGTCCTGGGCTGTCTACACTCTGAAAGCCGACCCACCTGCGTGCCTCTCTAGACTCGGGTTCTACACTGAGGAGGAATTACTGGGCATGGAGTCAAACTTGATCAAGATCAGGGATCCACAAATTTCTCCCATAAAGGACTAAATAGAAATGTTTTAGGCTTTGAGGATCAGACACACTCTGTTACAACCACTCATCTCTGCAGTTACGGGGCCAAAGTAGCCACAGATGACATGTAAGTGAAAAGATGCAGCCATGTCCCAATAAAACTTTATTTACAAACACTGAAATATAAACTTCATATAATGTTCATGTGTCAACGATATCCTTTTATTGTTGTTTTATTGCTGTTGTTTCAACCATTTAAAAGTGTAAAAAAAAAAAAAAAAAGAAGGGCATGATTAACACAAAGAATATATAAAAACCAGTGGTGGGAAAGATTTAGTTTTCCAAGTGCTGATATCAACCAAAGTAGGGTTAGAGGAAAAAACACAAGAAACTGCAGATGCTCAACATCACAATCATCACACCTGATAGAATGGTTTTTACCAAAAAGACAAAAGGTAAAAAATGTTGGCAAAGATGCGCAGAAAAGGTAATCCCTATACACCTTGTGGGTGGGACTGTGGAATGTAAAATGGTGCAGCCACTGTAGAAAATGGTACGGAGGATCCTCAAAAGATTAAAAGCTGACCTACCATATGACCCAGCAATCCCACTGCTGAGAATATATTGAAGGAGTGAAATCAGTGTCTCAGAAAGAGACCTGCACCACCATGTTCACTGCAGCGTTATTCACAATAGCCAGATATGGAGACAACCTAATATTCATCAGTGATGACTGGATAAAGAAGATGTGGTATGCACACACAATGGAGTATTATTCAGCTGTGAGGAAGAAGGAAATCCTACCGTTTGTGACAACGTGGATGGACCTTGAGGGTATTATGCTAAGTAAGTCAGAGAAAGAAACACTTATTTAGAATCCAAAAAATATCAAACTTGTAAAAGTAGAGAGTAGAATGGTGATTACCAGGAGACAGGATTGGAGTGATATTAAAGGCCCAACTTTGCAACTGGTAGATAAATAAATTCTAGAGGTCTAAGGCACAGCATGTGATTGCAGTCAATGAAAGTATATTATATGCTTCAGAGTCATTAAAAAAACTAGGTCTTAATTGTTCTCATCACAAACAAGAAATGATAATTATGTGAAATGACAGAGATATTGGCTAACACACAGTGATCACTATATTGCAATATAAGTGCATCAAATCAACATGTGTACATCTTAAACTTACACAATGTTGTATGTCAGTTACATCTCAAAAAACAAATAAATTTAAAAGAGAAAAAAAGCTCACAAAGCAAGCCATCTTTAAAAAGGAAAATATAGCAGGAGTAAAGGGTGAAGTTAGAAAACCACCTAGGACTTCCCTGATAGTCCAGTGGCTAAGAATCTGCCTGCCATATCAGAGGACATGGATTCAAACCCTGCTCAAGGAACTAAGATACCACAGGCCGATGTGCCATAACTTCTGTAGTATCCTGAGAACCACAAAAAGACCCAACGCAGCCAAATAAATAGAAAGTTATTAAAAAAAAAAAAAAGCCACCTAAACCATGCTTCATCCTAAAAGTTCAGGCAAACTAATTTTATAAGAAATAAGCAACAGAAAATTATCAAGGTCAAATCCCATACAAAATTACTGTAAGAAAAAAGAGAAGTAGAATATTCCCGCACAGACAAAAAAGAACAAAGACAAGATCACAAAACTGATCAAAACTATTATAACTTTAAGAAAATTGGGTAAGACATAAAACAGTAAAACTCACCAGTGAGGCAACAGAATTAAGAATTAGAAATAAAGAAAAATCAATTTCAGAAGCAAAGGCTACACTATAAGGAATATAATAATAATAAACAGGAAAGAAATAAATATTTTTAAGAATATCACAGAAAGTAACAAATATTAAAGATAAGTGAAGGATATTAGACCCAGGAGCTCTTGAAGGGGGAAAAAAAGAATCAAAGAAAAAAACTGAGTTAGTACTAAAAACCACAGTTCAAGAACTTTTCCTGAATTAAAAAAAAATCTGAAGCTATATTGAAAAAGTACATCACATATCTGAGAACACGGACCCAAAACGTAAGAGTACTAAACTTTAAAGACAAAAGAAAAGATCTGTTGGACATCTAAAAAAGCCAAAATCAAACAAAAAAACATGGTGACTATTAAGAAAAAGTATATTATCAAAGTTTTTAACAAAATAACTTTATGAAAAGAAAGTGAAATAATGCACTTAGGATGCTCAAGGAAGAAATATATATATAAGAATTTTATATCCACCAACTGACTTTTAAGTAATAGGCACAAACTGTTACCAACATGCCAGAATTCCGAATATTATTCATGAGTCTTCCTGAGCAATCTATTAGACATCAAGATTCAGACAACCAAAATGAATAATGATGTTGACTTAAATATTGGTGAGGCATATATATAATACACACGTGCACACATACATCACACACGCATGTACAAATGAAGGTTAAGAAAGAGATGGTATGTAATGACGACAAGCTTTGACAGGGTAGCTATAGTACAACCATTTCAAAAATGATGGAGGGAGAGGAAAATAGAGGAAGAATGAGAGACCACATGCCCCCCAAAATGCAACATTTTCAGGATCCACATTAGCGGTAGTATTGGTATTAGTCTTATTCTGAGACTTCTGGGTATATAATATGGCTTAAAACCAATGAATTTTTGATGGAATATTCTAATTCTATCCTCTGTGTGTTTGAGAACTAGATTCTCAGGTATGAAAGGAAGATGATGCAGGTGTGATTGAGAAGAGGTTAAGCTCTATAGACTCTGATTTGAATTGGACTCATGGGATACTTTACTTTTAATATACATATAAAAAAATATCTGCATAATACATTTTTTAGCGCTGTTTACAAAACACCCCTTAGGGACAAAATTGTGGTCTGGAAATATCATTTCTCACTGAAAGAAATCTAGCCTTCTTGGAGAAATGGCTGATTTCATGTCTGCAAAAAGCAAAATTATGAGATGAGTGTGGGAAATCTTGTATCAAACTTCAAGGAAGCCAACCAAAACTATTAAGGTGATGTCAAATGACCTAGAAGCTGACTGGAAGAGGGTCCCATTGGATGCAGTGCAATGCTTTGAACTGTGATAAGCGTAACTGCAATGATTTAGAGCCCTTCCGTTCAGTTCGGGCGCTCAATCATGTCCAGCTCTTTGCAACCCCAGGGACTGCAGCATGGCAGGCCTCCCTGTCCATCACCAACTCCCAGAGTTTACTCAAGCTCATGTCCATTGAGTTGGTGATGCCATCCAACCATCTCATCCTCTGTCATCCCCTTCTCCTGCCACCTTCGATCTTTCCCAGCATCAGGGTCTTTTCAAATGAGTCAGCTCTTCACATCAGGAAGCCAAAGTATTGGAGTTTCAGCTTCAGCATCAGTCCCTCCAATGAATAGAGCCCTTCAAAGATGTTTAAAGCCAGGACTTCCTAAAACTTTTAAAATGACAGGAAAGAAAAGGAGCTGATTCATTACCTTGAAAATTGACAAAGAGAAGCAATCAAACATTTGCTTCTTTGTAAATTGCAACACTTGGTAAACAAAGAATTATGAGGGAATGTGTATTAAATTTCCAACTAATAAATGAAAAAATGATCACAGACTTAGAAAACTGACCTTTGCAACCCCCTATGAATGGAAATCAGTCCTAAATATCCATTGGAAGGACTGATGCTGAAGCTGCTGCTCCAATATTTTGGCCACCTGATATGAAGAACCGACTCACTGGAAAAGACCCTGTTGCTGGGAAAGATTGAAAGCAGGAGGAGAAAGGGATGACAGAGGATGAGATGGTAGGATGGCATCACTGACTCAATGGACATGAGTTTGAGCAAGCTCTGAGAGTTGGTGATGGGCAGGGAAGCCTGCTGTGCTGCAGTCCATGGGGTTGTTCAGTGACTGAGCGACTGAACTGATGAATGGAAATAGAAATTTAGCATCAGTATCTCTGACTCCTAAGATCACAAAATAGAGCGCCTGGCATTAGGAGAATATAATGCTTCTAATTGGCTTAAAGGAATTGAGCCTGAGTGAGCCAATCAGTGGTTTCAGCTGCCAATTTTCAGAAAATGCAGAGGACAGAGGAACATGCTGAATTGCACCATGGGTCTGCAACCACCAAAATCCACATGGTGGGAAGCTATAGATCAAACAACTTGGGTTCCTCCAAAGAAATTGGATAAATTGTAAAGGAGTTAAAGGACTGCAAGGAGATCCAAACAGTCCATTCTGAAGGAGATCAGCCCTGGGATTTCTCTGGAGGGAATGATGCTAAAGCTGAAGCTCCAGTACTTTGGCCACCTCGTTCGAAGAGCTGACTCATTGGAAAAGATTCTGATGTTGGGAGGGATTGGGGGCAGGAGGAGAAGGGGACGACAGAGGATGAGATGGCTGGATGGCATCACTGACTCGATGGGTGTGAGTCTGAGTGAACTCCGGGAGCTGGTGATGAACAGGGAGGCCTGGCGTGCTGCGATTCATGGGGTCACAAAGAGTCGGACACAACTGAGTGACTGAACTGAACTGAACTGAAAAGGAGATCAATAAGGAACATATGGATACTTAAAAGATATACTGAAAAAAATTAAATGGCCAAAGATAAGAAAAAAAATATTTAAAGAAAATGTAGTCTTCAAATTAAGCACAGCTCATCAAAGAATCAGCAAACTAGAAAATATGTCCAAAGAAACTGCTCAGAATATATCACTCCTTTGTCCTTTCAGCCACTGATGGACACAAGTCATTTCTCTATCTTGGCTATTGTAAATAATACCGCAGTGACTGTGGGGGTGCATATATATTTTCAAACTTGCATTTCCTTTTTAAGGGGATAAACACACAGTAGTGAAATTGCTACATATGTTAGTTCTACTTTTAATTTGCTGAGGAACCTCATACTGTTTTCATGGTGGCTGTACCCACTGACATTCTTATCAACATCCTCACCACTTATTTCTTTTTATCATTATAAAAAAATATCATTACAGTATTATTATATTATTAATTATATCATATTATATCATCATTATAGTATTTTTCTTTATCATTATTCATTGCAGTAAAATATTGTATATATATTACATATATATATGTATGTTGTATACATAAAATTTACCATTTGAACCATTTTTAAGTGAACAGTTCAGGAGCATAAAATACATCTGTTGAGCAACCAACCATCCATTTTGAGAACTTTTCATGCTGCCCAACTGAAGCTCTGCACCCATTAACTAACTCCCCATCCTAAGGAACTCCCCATTCCCCCCTCTCCCCGTCTCTGGTAAACACCGTTCTATTTTCTGTCTCTATGAATTTGACTACTCTAGAAACCTCACGTAAGTGCAATCAGTATTTGTGTATCTGACTTATTTCATTTAGCATAATGTCTTCCAGGGTCATCCATGTTGCAGCAAGTATCAGAACTCCATTCCTTCCTAAAGCTGAATGTTATTTCATTGTATAAATAGAGCACATTTTGTTTATCCATCTGGCAGTGGCTATCTCGGACCAACACTTATTCCTTTTCTTTTTCATAACAGCCACTCTGACAAGGGTGGGGGGATACCCCACTGTGGTTTCTATTTGCATTTCCCCGATGATTAGTGGT
>SJYA01003004.1:0-12860 GCA_006410615.1 Neotragus moschatus | reverse complement strand
AACTAGAGCCAGCTACACTCCTCTAACTGCCAGCCAGAAGGAAATTGCATCCTTTTTGGAGAACTATAACATCAACCAGAGGTTCTTACATTTTTTTATACCCAATATCTATACTCTGTAAAAATTATTAAAAACCAAAAAAAGTAAATAAGGGAGGCAGACACACAGTTATTAGATATGGATTTTAAAATACCCATGATTAATGTGTTCAGTGAAATAGATGACAAGAAGAGTTTTGCCAGAGACCAGAACTTTTTTTAAAAAATCAAATAAAAATTCTAGTACTAAAAAAATATAACTGAAGTAAATAAGTGAAAAAGTTTAAGAGCAGAACAGATCTTTCTTATAGAAGGAAAATACTAGTAAAATTAAGGTGATGAGTGATAGTCATTCAGTCGTGTACAACTCTCTGCAACCCTATGGACTGTAGCCCACCAGGCTCCTCTGTCCATGGGATTCTCCAGACAAGAATACCGGAGTGGGTTTCCATTTCCTTCTCCAGGGGATCTTCCCAACCCAGTGATCGAACATAGGTCTCCTGCATTACAGGCTGTTCTTTACCATCCGAGCCACTCTGGAAGCCTACTGTTAAGAGACATCTCTAAGTATAAAGACAGGTCACCTTAAAAGTATCAGCAGATTCATGTTTGACTTTATTTTATAATCTATAGACAATACATTAGAATATGTAACGAATCCATACACCTTTTCCAAAGGAATACCCAAGACAGATGTAGCAATATACTTATAAATGCAATCATCAATCAGATGAGATAATTTAGATGAAGTTTGTCTCGGTTGAAGAGATAGGACTGAGCAAGTGGTCAGGAAGGAAATATAACACACTTTGGTAGAGTTAAATGAAATACCTTTACTAAATAGACAAAAGTTAAAATATGAAAAATACAAACAAAGGCATAATTTGTAACAGGTACTGAAAGGTCAAGCGTGTATACTTTAAATTCTAAAATAATCACTAGAAAGATAATAAAAGCTTATAAAAAAAACAAGCTAATTGAGAAAGGAAATGGACTAAGAAGAAGCTTATTATCCTTGCTAACTAATATAAATTAATGAAATAAAATAATTTCATAATAGAAAAATCTCAAAAGCCAAGAGTTGACTTTTTGAAAAGACCAATAAACTGATAAACCCTGGCAACTTTTTTCAAAATATAGAAATAAATAAATAATTACAAATATCAGGAATAAAAATAAAGACATCACTTAGGGTTTTAGAGATATGAAAAAGATAATAAGATGATATTATAAACAACTTCATACCATTAAATTAGAAATTTTAAATAAATTAATTCCTTGAAAAACACTAATTACCAAGATTGACACAAAAAGAAATAGAAAAGCCAAGTATATCGTGTATTAAAAGATGTATTACATGTATTAAAAGAATTTAAGTTATAATTTTAAATCTCATGTATTAAAAGAATTTAAGTTATAATTTTAAATCTCCCCTAAAAGAAAATTGCAAACCCAGAGGGCTTCACCAGTTTATTGTTTTTACTATTTAGGAAAAAATAATATCAATCTTATCTTACAGAGGATTTTTTAAAAAGGAAAAAGTTGAGAAGCTAACTCATTAACTGAGGCCAATATAACTTGGATTCTAAAATCTAATAAGGACATTGCAAGAGAGAACAATTATAGGCCAGAAATAGTCATGAATTTGAGCAAACTGGGAGATAGTCAAGGACAGGAAGCCCAGCATGCTGCAGTCCATAGGGTCACAGAGCTGGACAGGACTTGCAACTGAACAGAACAATCATGAACACAGATGCAAAATAGTGAATAAAGCCAAAACGGATTGAATCCAACAATATACAATAATGTTAACATGTAACAGTGAACTTGGATTTATTCCAGGAACACAAGATTAAGGTAAGAAAATAATGGATGGAATTCTCCATATTGACAGAATAAAGGATGAATCCAGGATTTTACCTGGAGCTCTCACCACCTTCTATCAGAAAGGGAGATACAGAAATCTGTAAGATCCAGCAGACGGAAAATCAGTAGGAACACAGTTGGCTCAACAGCTCTGCCTGTCAATGGGAGGTAAGAGACATCTATTGACTACTTCACCCAGCAACAGAATCCACATTCTTCTCATGCTCACGTAGAACATTCTCCAAGAGAGACCACATTCTGGGCCACAAACCGTGCCCTAACAAATTCAGTAGAATAAAGGGAAACTGGAACACTCATTGGCATGAGAGTCTGCAGGTTATAGTGGCGGTGACTCATACTCCAGGGCTAAAAATAAATTGGAGAAGCACTGTGCTACAGAAATAATTAAGAACTGTGAAATGTCCCCATGACAGTCCCTTCCCACGGCAGCTTTACCTCCAGTGGAAATGATCATCTCTATCTGACTACAGAACAGCTCTGCCCATCTTATCATCATTCAGTTCCATTTTAAAGAGTGTAATTGATAGAGCATGATATCTGGAGTCAGCAGACTTGGAGGGAAGTCACACGACTTCTCCAAATTAAAGATTCCTCGCCACTACAGGGGAGATGCCAGCATCTGACCTGTTACATTACAAGCAATGAATTGGATAACTCTTGACTAATTATGAAGCATGGTTCAAATACTAACCATTATCATTTTACCCTCCCAAAATTTAAATAAAGCAATTAACAGTGAAAGAGACTGAGTTTCATCTAGGATACAACCTCCTCAATAAAGATTATTTTTATCTATTTCAAATATGGAGATTAAAAGGGGTTATGGTCCTAGATTGAAAAGTAGCTGAATCTGGATGGAATAAATGCAAACAATGAAACCAAGTAATGATGCCTCAGTCATTTAAGACCCAGAATCACCTCCCTCCCATAGAAAGTCACTCTCCACCCCACCTCCAGGCTCAGCTATGCAGTTCCCTTCACCCCTTTACTTTATGCATGCAGGCAAGCTCTGCACAGAGAGGCAGGGTTGTACAGCAGTTAAGAGGTTAGGCTTCAGAACTAGATAAATCCATCTGAACGCCCGCTCCACTACACAGTGTGATCTCAGGTAAGTATGGTTGCTGCTGCTGCTAAGTCGCTTCAGTCATGTCCGACTCTGTGCGACCCCATAGATGGCAGCCCACCAGGCTCCCCCGTCCCTAGGATTCTCCAGGCAAGAACACTGGAGTGGGTTGCCATTTCCTTCTCCAATGCATTAAAGTGAAAAGTGAAAGTGAAGTTACTCAGTCGTGCCTGACTTCATGACCCCATGGCAGCCTACCAGGCTCCTCCATCCATGGTATTTTCCAGGCAAGAGTACTGGAGTGGGTTGCCATTGCCTTCTCCTAAGTATGGTTACTTCAACCCTATTTATCAAGGTGAGGATTTTGATACTTATCTCACAGAATTTCTGTAAAAATTATTCTAAGGAAAAACATATGAGAAGCCTTGCATGATGACTGCCAAACAATCACTTTATAATTTATCATCATCATCACAAGTATAACTGCTTCATAGCAGACCCAGATTTTTATGAGATAAATTGGGTAATTTAGTTAAGGGAGATTTTACTGAATTGAAAAAATCACAAAAGCATTCTTGAGGGAGTGCTGACCAAGAGGACCCAAACGTACTTTATGCATTTCCAATAAAGCCTTGGTACAAACAGATTTGAGCAATCTTTTTTCCTAGGTTTCCTAAGTAAATTATAACTAAGGGATTTTCTTTTACACTTGTTTGGCCAGAACTGAAAGTTAAGGAAATACAGTGCCCACTTAATTTTCAAATGCCCGAACATAATTACCTTTGGGCAGTCTCCCTAGGGGCTGAGGAACCTACCAGGTCCTAGAGAAGTGGCCTTCCAAGGCGGGCATTGCAGCCTGTCCATCTGATGAATCTTCTCTTAGAGAGCAATCCTCTACTCCACAAGGTCCTGGGATGGAGGTGGGAGTGGGGAGGTTGTATCAGACCCGCCCCACTCCTCAACAATAGGACCATGATACCGGCCACTCAGTGAACTCCATCTCCCTGGCAGAGATGATTAAGAGTCCAATTAGACTCTTGAGATTTGCTATGTGGACTCAGAAAAAGAGTGGCTTTCTCTTCTTTTCGGAAAAAGCCCACAGTCCTGTTTGCAATTGTGCACACAGAGCATGCCTGAGGATGAAGCAAATACAGAAGGAACCAAAGCCAAGGTAAGAAAAGACAGTCAGAGGTCCGGTGACATTGTCTGAACCCCCAGAACAAGTCACACCTAAAACTGATCACATTTATCTCCAACCCCATAGATGGTTTTACAAGCAAACATAGTAATATTTTCTACTTAAGCTGCTTCAGCTTCTATCATCTCTAACCAAAAGAGCCTAATGGATACACTCATGGTATCAAACATTTTCCAGAATTGCAGTCACCACTCAGAAGTTATGTTCTTCCACCTATATAGTTGTCCCCAAAAACATTTTGACCAAGATGCTTGGAAAAAGATCTACACAAAAGTGTGGACCAAGTCGGCCAGAGTTTGTAGGATTTTCCCCTTTCAGTCATCTTGACGGTGCCTTACCTTTGGATTTCCTTGTAGAGAGATTTATTTTTATTGTGCATAAAGGATAACACTAGAGAACCACATAAATGTCAAACAGCAACAGCAGAGTTTAAAATTTCAAGGGAATTGTTATTTAAAAATCACTTGAATGCTAGCAAAAGGAATATCATGTTTTCAATAAGTCTTCAAATTCATTTCTTAAAATGCATTCAGAGGCAGCAATGGCTCCTTCTTGCTCCCTGAACTTTCCTCAAAAAAAAACAAAAAAGAAAGAAATTCCCAGTGGTATTTCACAACCATTCTGTTACAGAGAAATTAGGACTCCCAGAAAGCAAGTTGAAAAACTGAATTAGACTTTGATTCAATTAAGTTATAGCTCAGAGGAGACTCGGTGCCTGAGATGAATAACTGATCTGGATTTGCCAATGGAACCAGCTTTGCAACTGTTTGTGCACATCGTGAAAATCTCTCCTTTATTCATGATCAGAAATGCAACATCTGCTTGTGGCAAAAATAAATGAACCGCACTGAAGCTGATGAAATAGAAACTAAAACTCTCCCCGTCGTCATTTTATCCCTATTCCCCTGTGATAACCACTGGTGTGTGTGTGCTAAGTCATGTCAGTCGCGTCTAACTCTGTGACCCCGTGGACTATAGCCTGCCAGGCTCCTCAGTCCATGGGATTTTCCAGGGAAGAATACTGGAGTGGGCTGCCATTCCCTTCTCCAGGGCATCTTCCAGACCCAGGGATCAATCCCACGTCTTTTACATCTTCTGCGTGGGTAGGCAGGTTCTTTACCACTAGCGCCACCTGGGAAGCTGTGATAACCACTGGATTATGCTCAATTTCCTTAAAGCATCATTTCTTTAATTCAGTAGCACAGATGCTGGTCAAACACAGCAGAAAAATTCCATTTGGAAGGTACCTCTGATTTTGCACACATAAAAGAAGTCTGTAAACCAGAGCAAAACTCAGTNGCTTATTGGAAGAACGAAATGAGCTAATATATGTAGGGCATTTAAACTAACAGCTGTAGCACAGAAAATACCAGGTCAGTACTGGCTGCTACTGTTAAGAGCAGGGCAGGTGTGGTAGGAACCTGGGCTAGAGTCCCAGCTTCATCACTTAGCCCTGAGCAAGTTACTTATCTCTTTAAGCCTCCATCTCTCCAGCTGTCATATGGGGATGGTGCCACTGAAGTGGTGAGTGTACGCTCCTGAGTCCAGTTCCTGGCACACTGGGAACTTCCTCAGCAGCAGCAGAAGACTTGTCTTTAATTTTTTCTCATGTCTTTCTGCTCCATGATTCTGCTTTCTCCTCTAATTCAGGTAGATCATGTAGTAACATGCATTTTTACTCTACCCACAGCAAGGGGAAATGCAGGATGCAAAGCAGAGCTGGGAGGTTGTCAGCTGGGGCCCTGAGATGATGTTAGCTTCAGTCGGTGNCCTGGCACACTGGGAACTTCCTCAGCAGCAGCAGAAGACTTGTCTTTAATTTTTTCTCATGTCTTTCTGCTCCATGATTCTGCTTTCTCCTCTAATTCAGGTAGATCATGTAGTAACATGCATTTTTACTCTACCCACAGCAAGGGGAAATGCAGGATGCAAAGCAGAGCTGGGAGGTTGTCAGCTGGGGCCCTGAGACGATGTTAGCTTCAGTCGGTGGTCCAGGACACACAGCCTGGAGCTCATAACAGTTGAACGGGCTTCCCAGGTGGCGCTAGGGGTAAAGAACCCATCTGCCAACGCAAGAGGCATAAGAGATGTGGGTTCAGTCCCTGGGTCGGGAAGATCCCCTGGAGAAGGGCATGGCAACCCACTCCAGTATTCTTGCCTGGAGAATCCCATGGACAGAGGCTACAATCCATGGGGCCACAGAGCCAGACGCAACTGAGCCCACAGCATACTTCACAGTTGAGGCAGGACCTCGCCAGGAAGAGACATCCAGGCGGAGGTGAGGACAGAAGACCTGGGGTCAGGGACTCAGCATGAGGAGCGAGGAGCAGTTCTCAGATGATCGGCTCACCAGGTGTCAGGCTGGCCTCTTTGCTGGGGCTCTCCGAAGCAAGGAGGCTCCCCCTTAGAGGTACATCTGAAGGGGCTCAGGCTACCTTCAGAGGCTGCCCTACAAAAGCCAACCATGGCTCGTAAGCAAAAACTCAAAGCTCAGCACAGCCGACCTACAAGCAACCTTTTAGACTCTACATTATCTTAAACTGAAGACTACACTGTTATAAAATCCAGTCCACCTAGCTTAGAAGCTAAAAGTCATTGTTTTCTGCAGTCAGAAAATAATTAAATGCCAACATTTCTACAGGTATTTTCCATCTGTAGAGAAGATAGCTGAAATTGTTTTAGACAAATTTGCTATATAGTCCAACAGAGAAAAAATACATTCTTCAGTACAACATAATTCTCAAGGTTAAAGAAACTACAAAGGGTTGAAAAATAATCTCTGATGATTTCTAAACATAGAGCCTGTGTTTCCTAGTCTCCATCAGAATACTACCTCTGCTTTGTAATATATATTATCTATTTAAACTGAATAATCTGGATTGAATTTTATATTACCAATTAATTTTTAATTTACAGGCATTAAATCCCTACTGAGTATAAGTTTCACTCCTAAACGGTAATGAAATCAAAATTTTTGTTAAGACACTGAGCATATTTACTATAGTTAGCATGTTTTTCTTTTTGCTTACTTTCTTCTTCTTGGACAGTGGAGCCTGGTAGGGGTCACACCATCATGGGGTCACACCACCATGGAATCACAAAGAGTCAGACGTGACTGAGGGACTAACACTTTCACTTTTTCACCTTGACTTGAAAGTCTCCCTTAGACCACAAATACAAGGAAAAGCAAACACGATCCTCTTTTTGTATTTTTTGTAAAATAAAATTGGAATGGAATGTTATTCATGATCTCAGGGTTATGCAGACTTGGTCTCTCCTTCCCTCAGCTGATTCCCTGCAAACGTGTCATTCAGCTCCAGGAAACTGTGAATGGGGCAAACATCAAACTTCCTAACTTAACACGTGTATGATATTTCCTGTGCTGTCTAGCTTCAGAGTGGGAAATGCTTATAAATAGGTTACTGACAGCTGGTGTCACAAGAGAGAAATCTTAGTTACGGGGGCTAACTACCAAGGGGAGTGTCATCAATTTGCCTTACGATACAGACAAAAGCTAGTCCTTCAATAAACAACTTGATACGTTACTTTTCAAATAGTTCATTGTTCAAATACAAAGAAGCATCCCCTTTTGGTAGAGAATGAGTGTCCAAACACACAGGACAGATCTCATTGTTCCAAATTACAACCAGAAAAGAATAAGGAAAAGAAACCGATCGTGAATGTTCACTGGAAGGACAGATGCTGAAGCTGAAGCTCCACTACTTTGGCCACCTGATGCAAAGAGTCAGCTTATTGGAAAAGACCCTGATGCTGGGAAAGACTGAGAGCAGAAGTAAAAGGGGGCAACAGAGAATGAGATGGTTGGATGGCATCCCCAATTCAATAGACACGAATCTGAACAAACTCTGGGAGATAATGAAGGACGGGAAGCCTGGTGTGCTGCAGTCCATGGGGTCACAAAGAGTCAGACATGACTTAGTGACTGAATAAGGAAAAGAAGAAAGAAAGAGAGAGAGAGAGAGAGAGAGAGAACCACCTTGAAACTAATTTATGTGTGTGTGTCAGTCAGCTTAGGCTTCTATGACCAAATACCCACAGACAGGGTAGCTTAAATGACAAACATCTATTCTCACAGCTCTGGAGGCTGGAAGTCTGAGATCAAGAAGCGGCAGATTTGGAGGCTGGTCCTGATTCCAGGGTGATAGATGCTCTCCTTTCACTATGCCCGCCCTTACGTGGCAGAAAAGGTGAGGGAGCTCTCCGGGGTCTCTTCTCAGAAGGGCACGAATCCCATTTGTGAGGCTTCCCCCATCATGGGGCATCCCAGACGGCTCAGTAGTAAAGAATCTGCCTGCCAATGCAGGAGACGTGGCTTCAATCCCTGGATCAGGAAGATCCCCTGGAGGAAGTAATGGCAACCCACTCCAGTATTATTGCCTGGAGAATGCCATGGACAGAGGACCTACTCACCTCCCAAAGACCCCACCTCCCGATACCTTCACTTCAGGGATTAAGCTACGACACACAAATCTGTGGGAACACAACATTCAATCCACAGCAGCATGGATTTCAAAATGCTATTAGTTAGACATATCTTCTCTGTTGGATGCTCTTTGCTTTTGCAATTAATATCCATTGCATGTCTAGGCAAAAATGCTGCAGGATCAGAATATGAAAATGCTAAGAAAAAAATAAAAACAGGATACTCCATGTGCAAAATATACATTTTTTAAATATTGTGGCACAAAGTGGCCTAGTAAGATCTTCCATCATCTTGACAAAATTAAAATATACTAACGATGAACTGCGCACCATCCCTCACTTCTCTCCTCAGTTTTCCTCCATCTCTACCCTCAGGATGATCACAACTGATTTTTCAGATTCTGTTTCCTTATTGTTCTAGGCAGCAGGAATCAGAGCATGGAAAAACGTAAAATCCCACTCAGGACGGAAGCCCTTGCAACAGGGGTGCTGTCGATGGCAGATACTATCAGGAAGGACGTACACTGTGGATCAGGTTACCAACTGGCTTGAGCTCAGACTAGCACAGACCCCAGCCATGGACACAGCTTCCGTTTGTCAGTTCCAAACCTGTTTGGAGGCCTGGAAACCAAAGAAGTGACCGTAGCACCTGTGATAGATAGAACCAGGATCCTTCCAAAGATGTGCGTGCCTGCTAGGTCGCTTCAGTCATGTCTGACTGTGTGTGACCCAATGGACTCTAGCCCTCCAGGCTCCCCCATCCCTGGGATTCTCCAGGGAAGAATACTGGAGAGGGTTACCATCCCCTCCTCCAGGGGA
The DNA here is from genome assembly GCA_006410615.1 of Neotragus moschatus. Lineage (NCBI taxonomy): Eukaryota > Metazoa > Chordata > Mammalia > Artiodactyla > Bovidae > Neotragus > Neotragus moschatus. The sequence goes on along the minus strand of SJYA01003004.1, from coordinate 3,412 downwards.
CTTTCCCAACTCAGGCATCGAACCTGCGTCTCTTACATCTCTGACCTTGGCAGGCAGATTCTTGACATCTAACATCACCAAGACAGCAAGGTCCTAACCCCCAGAACATGGGAATATATTGCTTTACACAGATAAAGGGACTTGGCAGATGGGGTTCCATTCAGGACTTTGAGATGGAGAGATCACCTGGGTGGGCCCAGCGTAACCAGGGGGGTCTTCCTAAGAGGGAGGCAGGAGGGTCAGAGTCAGAGGAGGAGACCTGAAAACAGGGCAGGTGTGGCGATGATACAAGGAAGGGGACGCAAGACCAGCAACGTGGGCTCCTCTCGAAGCCAGAAAGGCAGGAAGCACTTTCTCCTCTGAAACCCCAGGAGTGCAACCCTGCCAGCAGCTTGATATTTGAGCCCAGTGAAACCTGTTTTGGCCTCTGACTTCCAGGACTGTAAGATAATAAAATCTGTGTTATTTTAAGTCCCTAAGTTTGTGGTTATTTCTTACTCATACAGCATTTGAGGGTCCAGGGAAGTTGGGCCAGCAGAAGTTCTTCAGAAAGCGTGCTTTGCTGTTCAGTCGCTAAGTCGTGACCGACACTGCAGGCTCATGGACTGCAGCACGCCAGGCTCCCTTGTCCTTCACCAACTCCCGAAGCTTGCTCAAACTCATGTCCATTGAGTTGGTGATGCCATCCAACCATCTCCTCCTCTGTTGGCCCCTTCTCCTCCTGCCCTCAGTCTTCCCCAGCATCAGGGTCTTTTTCAGTAAGTCAGCTCTTCACATCAGGTGGCCAAACTATTGGAGCTTGGGGTGATCAAATTTCACCTAGTGGCTGGAAATGCCACAGGTGTGGAGTCCTGACACCCCCGCGGGGGCTCTGCACTAGCCGGTCCCCAGGCCACCCTGGGGAGGACTCACACCCATTAGAACTGGCACACGATAAATAATCAAAATTGGTGCGACTGTTTCATGTTGGGTGGGTTTTATTGTTTTTCCATTACTTTCTGCTTCTTCCATGCATTTTTCCAAGAACATGATTTCCTTTGGGGCCAGAAAATTCAGCAATTATAAAAAGATATCTGGTTATGCCTATCAAAATCTTAACAGCCATTTCTATTTGCCTCTGTCCTCTGCAAAGACAAGGGCCTCCGAAAGACAAGAGTTTGAACCCCTGCAGGCAGGTCTGCAGGTAGGAGGACAGGCGAGGGCTAAGCGCCGGGGATCTGATCTTCCTCCAGCCCACATCCCTGCCAGCTGCCTTCACTTTGACGTGAGTAGCCCCTGCGCCCGGTCAGCCACAGAGGCACAAGGCAGCCCTGTTTGTTCTCTCACCCGCAGAGCCAGAGGGTGTCGTGTGCAGGAGATGCCCAGCCCGGAGACAGAGGGCATCTCAACAACACAGCGCTGTGCTCACAGCAGCCTAAGAGGTGATCCAGGTTGAGATCCTCATCAAATTCCACGTCCCGGGTAGACATTTGCATTCTCAATATCGATCACTAAAGCTTTTCACTCTCCTATTTCTTTCCTACATTGCAAAGCCCACTCTGCAGNTCTCAACAACACAGCGCTGTGCTCACAGCAGCCTAAGAGGTGATCCAGGTCGAGATCCTCATCAAATTCCACGTCCCGGGTAGACATTTGCATTCTCAATATCGATCACTAAAGCTTTTCACTCTCCTATTTCTTTCCTACATTGCAAAGCCCACTCTGCAGATGAAAAAGACCAGAGGGCCTCTCTCTCAGATCCTCCCTTTCAACGAAGAGGGGTGGGATCCGTGTGTCCCCTCGAACTACCCCCTCGCCTCCAGTTTTACAGCAGCCGACCTAGAAAGAGCCTCTGCTTCCCCGCTGCCAGAGAAAGTGACCGCCTTTCTCCACCTCCCCAGACATTCACCTTCCTAGAGCAACACCCAGCAGCGGAGGCAGGGAGGTGAGCCTGTCTGAAAGCAGATTCGCTTCGCTCTGGCTTTGGGGCCTGATGGAGCAAACCCAGGGAAGAAGGGCTCCCTCTGCCAAACACAGACTATCTGGACCCACAGAATGGTTTGTTTATGTTAACTGGCTGGGTCTCAGTGCCCATTTGCCAAAGTATTCTGGGTGTTTCTGTGAAAGTGCTTTGGATGGGATCAACATTTAAATCAGTGGACTTTTAGCATAGGGAACTCTACTCAGTACCCTGTAATGATGCAATATGGGAAAAGAATCTAAAAAAGAGTGGGTATGTGGATATGAATAACTGGTTCACTTTGCTGTACACCTGAAAGTAACACAACATTTAAATCAATTATACTCCAACGATTAAAATTAAAATAAATAAATAGATAGAAAGACTGATCAATGGATTTGGAATAAATCAGAAGGCCCTCCATCATAGGGGTGGGCATCATCCAATCAGCTGAAGGCCTGACCTGAACATAGGACTGACCTTCCACTGAGTAAGACAGCCTTTTCCAGCAGACCGAGGTCAGAACTGGACTGGGACACAGGCTCCTTCTGGGCCTGGTTTGCACCTTTCAGTCAGTGCCTTATACTAAACCCCTTCCTCTCTACATATATGTGTGTGTTCACTCACGCAGTCGTGTCCGACTCTTTGTGACCCCATAGACTGTAGTCCCTCAGGCTCCTCTGTCCATGGAGGACAATTCTCTAGGCAAGAATACTGGAGTGGGTTGCCATTTCCTTCTCCAGGGGAGCTTCGTGACCTGGAAATCAAACCCATGTCTCTTGCATCTCCTATACTGGCAGGCAGATTCTTTACCACTGTACCACCTGGGAAGACTCTCTCTCTCTCTTCCCCCTCTCTCCCTTTCTATGTGTGTGTGTGTATATATATATACACACACACACAGAGACACCCTATTGGTTCTGTGTCTCTAGAGAACCCTGACCAATACATGTGACTACACACTCTCTAGATTCCTATGCTTTGTGCTCTTGGAACCCCTATGGACCCCAACCTTAGACTGTTAGTCAGCTTTAACATCTTTGCACAGACTATAAGTCTCTTGGATATCTTGTCTCCTGACTCAAGTTGGTCCTTAATGGCTTTTGCTCTGAAGACTGTCCCTACCTCAAGTATCTAACTCCACCTACGCTGTGTTTTCGCTTCAGATACCTCTCTTGCATGAAACAGGATGATGCAGCCAGAGTTGCTGAAATAAAGAGGAAGTTCCTAACAGCCAACTTCTCCAAAGCAGTATATAGTCTCCCTGTTGGGTCATACTTTCTATCCAGCATCAGATGACAGCCTCAGCCCGGCTACTTGCCCCCAAGTAAGCGGAGGGCTCAGTCACCACAGGTTCTGCGGCCCTTATTGTAGCATCCACACCAGACAATGCAGAGAAGCGGCATGTCCTGGGAAAGGTGACCTAACAGCTCTTCTGAGGACAAGGTCAGGGGAAAAGGACCTCTGAAATCA
>SJYA01003003.1:0-22025 GCA_006410615.1 Neotragus moschatus | reverse complement strand
TTCTTATCTCTTCTTACTATTCTTTGGAACTCTGCATTCAAATGGGTATATCTTTCCTTTTCTCCTTTGCTTTCCACTTCCCTTCTTTTCACAGCTATTTGCAAGGCCTCCTCAGACAACCATTTTGCTTCCCAGACAACCATTTTGCTTTTTTGCATTTCTTTTTCTTGGGGACGGTCTTGATTCCTGTCTCCTGTACAATGTCACAAACCTCCATCCCCAGTTCATCAGGCACTTTGTCTATCAGATCTAGTCCCTTAAATCTATTTCTCACTTCCACTGTATAGTCATAGGGACTAATACTTAACACTATACTTATATCAATAGACATATCATCCAGACAGAAAATCAATAAGGAAACACTGGCCTAAGTTACTTTTATACACCATATAGAAAAAGGAACACAAAAATGGATTAAATACTTAAATATATGTCCTGAGACTATAAAACTCATAGAAGAAAACATAGGTAATGTGGTCTTTGACACTGAACATTTTTTTGTGATATTTCTCCTCAGGGAAAGGAAGCAAAGGCAAAAACAAATAAATGGACTATATCTAACTAAAAATCTTCAGCACATCAAGGAAATTACTGACAAAATGAAAAGACAGCCTATTGAATGGGAGAAATATATCATTTGCAAATGCTATATCTGATGAGGAGTTAATATCCAAAATACACAAATAAGTCATATAAGTCAACATAAAAATCAACAAATAATTGGATTCAAAAATTGGCAGAGGACATAAATAGCCATTTTTCCCAAAGAAGACATACAGGTGACCCACAGACACATGAAAAGTTGCTCAACATCACTAATCATCAGAGAAATGCAGATCAGAACCACACGAGGTGCCCCTCACATCTGTGAGAATAGCTGCCACCATCAAATGGACCACAAATCACAAGCGTTGGCAAGGATGCAGAGAAAAGGGAACCCTTGCTCACTGCTGGTGGGAATGTAAACTGATACAGCCACTATGGAGAAAAGTATGGAGTTTCTTCAAAAGATCATAAATAGAACTACCATACAATCCAGCAGTTCCACTTCTGAGTATTTTTCAAAAGAAAACCAAAATGGGACTCAGCCATATAGAAGGAATGGAATCTTGCATTTGTGAAAACATTGGTGGGGATTATACTAAGTGAAATAAGCCACACAGAGAAAGATAAATACAACATGATTTCACTAATACATGGAATTAAAAAAAAAATTTAAAAAAAAAAAAACAGAAACAGACTCATAGAGAACAAACTAGTAATTGCCAGAGGGCAGGTGTTGGCAGGGGGGCTGATGAGTGAAATAGGTGAGGCAGACTAGAAGGTTCAGACTTCCAGTTATAAAGCATAGAAGTCATAGGGCTGTGTCTACAGCATAGGGATTATAGTCAACAACACTGCAATAGCTTTGTTTGGTGACAGATGTAACTATACTCATGGTGCTGGTCATTTTGAAATGTATAAAAATATCAAATCACTATGTTGTACACTCTGAAACTAATACAATACTGAAAGTCAATTATACTTAATTTTTAAAACTAAATAAATGTGAACACATCAACTTGTGGGAGCATTCATATGTTAATTGATTGCCACCTTGTAACAGATTTCTAAAGTGAGTCACTATACTATTAAGAAATGTTTGCTTGTTATATTCCAAAGGTCTGTATTTTTACTCTTTTGAATGTGTAGTAACTTAGTGCTACATCAAACTGTAACCTTTTCAAGTCATTTAAAGCAACAACCTGGAATCATAACTTAAATTTCATGTGGTGCTACCAATGGGAATAAGTCAACCGAGGTGACAATCAGATGAACAGATGCCTTTTACACTTGGTTAGGTTCCATATACAGACTCAGGGACAATTTCATCAAAGTTTATTCCTGTCTGGGGGTTGGTACAAATCTCCTGAAACTTTAATGTTTTATTAAAAGCAAAAGCGTGATTGTTTGTTTGGCAAGTTTCCTCTCTGTTTTTATATTTTATATTTTGGGCAAGCTTCCTCTCTGTTTTTATATTTTTACATTTCCATGACCTCATAATATCACAACTAACTTAACTAATTCATACTCAAAACTATATTTGCAGGACCTTTGCTTCTGGTTTATGTTTCATGGGCCCTAAGGTAAGGGTGGCCTGATTTGATAGTAAATAAAGCCACTCTGCCATAAAGTTTTTCCAAAAAATTTCACTAATGCTAAATTCCTATTCAAACCCATCTCTGTTCAGATATATTTTCCTAGCATTACGTATTACAAAGTCAAAAAGTCCCTTCAATCTGCATAGAACATTACCTTTGAACAATAAAAATGTCATACTTTCCTCAGCCCCATAAATATCACAAGGTATTCTATTTTAAAATTCAACCCCAAGATATAAAGCTTAGACTAAGATATTTCAAGTTACATAGGAAAACTGTTTCTATACATATTACTGGAATTACTCTGTGATCCCAAGGAGTGTTTTTCATTATGATGTGTCTTCTATTCATTCATTTATTCATATATTCATTTTTCATTTAACAAACATCTTTCAATAAGCACCTATTCCAAGCTAGGTCCTAGGGAAATGAGAGTTAAGAATTCAAGATAAACAATAAGTGAATTCTGAGTTGAACTGAGGTGGACGAAGCTAGAGCATGTTACATAGAGTAAGTCAAAAAGAGTAAAACAAATACCATATGTTACTCCGGGAGGTGGTGATGGACAGGGAAGCCTGGCGTGCTGCAGTCCATGGGGTCACAAAGAGTCGGACACGACTGAGTGACTGAACTGAACTGAACTCAATGCAAATGTATGGAATCTAGAAAAAATGGCACCAATGAACCTATTTGCAGGGTGGGAACAGAGACAGCCAGACATAGAGAATAGACTTGTGGGCAGAGCAGGAGAAGGAGCGGGGTGGGGAAAGGAGAGAGCACAGAAATATATACACTGTGCTGTGCTGCGCTCAGTCACTTCAGTCGTGTTCGACTCTTTGCAACCTCCATGGACTATAACCCACCAGGCCCCTCTGTCCATGGGATTCTCTAGGCAAGAATATTGCAGTGGGTTGCCATGTCCTTCTCCAGGGGACCTTCCTGACCCAGGGATCCAGCCCACATCTCCTGAGGCTCCGACATTACAGGCACCTTCTTTACTGTTGAGCCACCAGGGAAGCCCTGAATATACACACCACCATGTGTAAAACAGACGATAGAGGGAGGCTACTCTGTAACACAGCGAGCTCAGCCTGGTGCTCTGTGATGACAAGAGGAGTTGGGGGCGGGGAGTGAGAAGGGAGGCAGGTTCAAGAGGGAGGGGATATACTTACGGCTGATTCACGACGTTTTACGGCAGGAACCAACACAACGTTGTAAAGCAATTATCCTCCAATTAAAAATAAACTAATTTTTTAATGGAAATAAAAGAAATGAATTCTTAGTCTAGTTGAGAAGAACATGCAGTTACATGTTACCATTAAGACATACTCAAAGTCCACAGCTAGAAAAAATTTCAGGGAAGAATCACTTAATCCTGGTATTATAAAATTAAGGCAGAGCTCCCACATGGACAAGAGACACTGAGATGCCTGGGTGCGTGCTGTTTCTACTCATAAGAGCTCACACGGTGGTGCTAGGCGGCCTGGACCAGAAACCAGGGGACCAGCGTGTCAGCTCTCGCTCTGCCATGATCCCGGGTGCCCCTCCCTGGAACTGTGTGCTGCGACAGTCAGCCAGGTGTGCTTCATGCCTAAAATTGCATGGATCACACGCTCCCGCCAGACACTCCCACCCTGACACCCGGGCGATCACACCCAGGAAGGATGGCGTATGAAAGGCGCCACTCACTGCCCCCCACCCTCCACTGAGCACACGGATCGCCACCCTGGGAATCACGTGGTCCACGACCATCACTGCCCACCTCCAGGGAGCACTTTCAGCATAGGAACGAAGGCCACACGGTCACCACCTGAAGTCCGCCCTCCACTTGCGGGCACTTCAGGTGGGGCCCCAGCAGGCCAGTCTCCTCAATCAGAACACTGAAATCTATAGGAACAGGGGGTGGAGTCCATGGGGTTGTGCCAATCCCACCCCACACACAGGACATGTTCACTTGTTTATGCCATCTTATGCCTCCACTCCATACTCCCCCATTGTGTAACAATTTCCAGATTTAAATTTTTATCTGCTTTTCAGACTTAAAAATATCCTCACCCACCATACATAGTGCTCCAGCCATATTACTCCTGTAGAATAGGAGATAATATTTGCAAATTATGCAACTGACAAGAGATTAATCTCCTAAATACCAAAATAGCTTATATAGCCACCTGTTTCCCAGGTGGCTCAGTGGTAAAGAATCCACCCACAATGCAGGAAACCTGGGTTCAATCCCTGGATCAGAAAAAATCCCTTGGAGAAGGAAATAGAAATCCAGTATTCCTGCCTGGGAAATACCATGGACAGAGGAGCCTGGTGGGCTACAGTCCACAGGGTCATGAAGAGTCAGACATGACTTAGTGGCTGACAAACACAACTCAGTATCAAAAAACCCAAGTAATCCGTACAAAAAAGGGGCAGAAAATCTAAAAAGACATTTCTCCAAAGAAGACATACAGAGCCAAAAGGTACATGAAAATAAGCCTAACATCTCTAATTATTTAGAGAAATGATAATCAAATTACAATGAGATATCATCTCACACCAGTCAGAATGGGCCAACATCAAAAATTCTACAAATAATAAATGCTGGAGAAGATGTGGAGAACATGAAATCCTCCTACTCTCCTTTAAGTTTCAATAGTTTATTTTATGCTCCTCTGTCATTCTGTAGGAACTCTGCTCACACTTCAAGGGAAAAATAATGAAGCCTTCTCTGACCACTATCTCCATCAGATCTCATATCTTCTTGCCAATGTCTGCTAATGTATTAGACTCTTACATATGCAATGTTATTTTTTCTCTACAACAATCCTATGGCAGATTTCACTAGGAGCAAAAAAAATCTGAAATATTCAGGATCTCACCCAAGTTCTTACCAATAGTAATCAGCAAATTCAGAAATTGAACTGCATCCATATATTCTGACATCAACAGATTTTGCACTATGATATTTTGATACTTTTTAAAAGTCTCTGAAGAAAATTACCTTATTCTTTCTTTGTATTTCAATAACATGTGTTCCCTTTTTAGTCCCATTACTGTAAATTGCTTGAGGCTAGAACCTAGATAGCATATTGAAAAGCAGAGACATTACTTTGCCAACAAAGGTCCATCTAGTCAAGGCTATGGTTTTCCACTGGTCATGTATGGATATGAGAGTTGGACTGTGAAGAAAGCTGAGCACCAAAGAATTGATGCTTTTGAATTATAGTGTTGGAAAAGACTCCATTCTAAAGGAGATCAGTCCTAGGTGTTCTTTGGAAGGAATGATGCTGAAGCTGAAACTCCAGTACTTTGGCCACCTCATGCGAAGAGTTGACTCATTGGAAAAGACCCTGATGCTGGGAGGGATTGGGGGCGGGAGGAGAAGGGGACGACCAAGGATGAGATGGCTGGATGGCATTACTGACTTGATGGACATGAGTCTGAGTGAACTCCGGGAGTTGGTGATGGACAGGGAGGCCTGGCGTGCTGCGATTCATGAGGTTGCAAAGAGTCATGAGGTTGCAAAGAGTCGACTGAACAACTGAACTGAACTGAACTGAGAAACATGGCTGTACTCATTCCTATCCTATACAGGGAGGGGTTCACACAGTGCTGGACATACAGTGAACACTTCATATTTGTCAAATTGAAACTATCGGAAGTATGTTCCAACATCTAGTTCCTAAAGAGCCTGAGGTTTTCCACACAGGAGGTTAATGGCTCTTGTGTTGTTTGCACTGAAAAGAGGACCTCAGCCTCTGAGCGTGTGCAGGCTGAGTCCAGGAGGCGGGTGATCAACCCTGGTGCATGACCCACCATCAACGCACCTCTCCCTCTTCCAGAGGCTATTGGTATCCTCCTGAATCTACTGTTCACACTTACTGTAAATAATCTGAATCACTATCCAGCCCAATCTACCAGAACTTGCAAGTGGCAACAAAGAGACAGCCCATGCAGGCATCTGAAATAAACCCAGGGTTGGAGTTAATAGGTCTGATTGGTTCTGCCCCAAACAGGAGCTACACGTTTCTAACTATATGCTATGGACTGAATGTTTGTGCCCGCCCGCCCCCCACCTCCGCCAAAACTCAGCCCTAAACCCCGACACATTGGCATTTGCAGGTGAGGCTTTGAGAGTTGAGTGTGTCATGAGTCTGAAGGAGATTACTGCCCTTATGGGAAGAGTTGTGAGGGAGATAATCTCTCAGGAAGCAGGAAGGCAGCCATGCCTAAAGCAAATAAAGAGCCCTCACTGAAAATCTGACCATGCTGGCACCTGACCTTGGACTTCCAGCATCTAGATGCATGAGAAAGAGATGTTACTGTGTAAGCCACTCAGTCTAAGATATTTTTTACAGCAACCCCAATCAACTAAGACAATATGAAACAATGTAGGAGTGTGGGGTGCAAGACGTGAGTGACCAACTGCAGGAAGACAGTGCACGCCAAAGCTCAAATACCACGCGTGCGCACCTCTGCAGGCATTCCACCATTGCCAGGTACGCCGGAGCCTGAGAATTCTAAGGCATAAATGGAACGTCAAAGACAAGCAAGAAAAACGGGACTCTATAATGAGACTCCAAAGGCAAGCATTCTGAGATGGGATCCAGTGTTAACTAGCTAAAGAGAAGGCAGTCCTGGGCCAGCTCTTTCTCTTCTTCCCCTTCAAGTGTCAAGGGAAAAAACACCGAATCACTTGTTTTGATGCTCCCTCTAGCTCTTATAGTTTGTAACTCTCATCTCTGGCCAGACCATATTGAGTGCTTTTAATAAATGAGGTGAGCCTTTCAGATCACCAAGAGGCAAAAACTGTTTGAAGTTTTCACACACCCTTTTATTTCCTATAAAATGTTACACTCAAACAATACTTAGCTATATAACCAGAAATACTTTCATCTCTGTGTCCAAAAGTGGAAAATGCAATTGCCTGTGCTCACATTGGAGATGAATGGCTAAGTGTGTCCAAGTCTCAGGGCAGCCTCTGCGATGAATGTGTGGGTGCGCTTCCAGCACTGACTTTTTCTTGCGTTTCCCAGGACAAAGATGAAAGCTATTGATTACATTTACCCAAGCCTCCTGGGGCATATTTCTTTAAATTTTGCCCAAGAACAGTCTACTAGGAAAATCCTATCATACTTTAAACAAAGGAACACGTCTCCCTATATAGGTTAAGAACACATATATCCAATAAGTCAACTCTCAGGCTCTGATAACTGGATGAACTTCAAACATGGAGATAAGTTATAAGAATGTGTGCAGACTACTTTGGAATTTCTTAAGAATCATGGAGTATATATTATATTTTCTATTCCTAAGAGAAAAAAACAATGTTTTAATACTGGTTCTAAGTGAATTTTAGAACCACCTAATGTCCACCTAAGAGGTTTTTTTAAAAGCATCCTCACAATAGTCTATGATTTTACTGGTATAAGAAATCACAACAAGAATGCATATGAAGTTCACTGATGAAAATTTATTCCATTTAACATATCTACAGAAAGATACTTAAAAGTTGTGATCCTGAGATGGAACATCTCCATCAGTCAGACATCGATAAGAGTTTTTAAAAAATCATGGCACCAAACTGCCCTCTTCTGTAGGTATCTAAAAGATGACCTTCAACTCAAGCAGAGAATTTAAGGCAGCCCAAATCCTTCCTGTCTTACTCAATAAGAATCTAATGCTTGTCTGTGGTTATAGGTGAGTGGACAGCAATTAGAGGTAATATCATCTACCTTTCATCTCTTAGGGAAGGATAAAAAAGAACTTGAAATGCTACTTGACCAGTGCATTTTTGCATTCTGAAACGTTCATGCTACAATTTTTGGCTGAGGCTACTTTAGCTATAAAGATTACATTTTCTCATTTGGAAACATCACCTATTGAACAATGCCTGAAGGAAAAAACCAGCTGTGTGGAAACTGATTGTTCTGCAGCAACACGTGTCAGGTTTAATTAACACAGGTTTGGCCTGAGAGCACACATTCTCTTTAAAACATTGCAATATATCTACCTACAACCTAAAGAAAACCATGTTTGTTCCAGGAGGGGAAGTTAATATTATCTTCACCAACAGTGGATCTCAAATTTTATTGATCTCAGGATCTCCCGAAGGACTGGTAAAAACAGATTGCTGAAGCCCTCTCGCAAAGTCTCTGATTCAGTAGCAACAGGGGTGGAGCCTGGGAACTTGCATTTCTGACACATTCCCAGGTGATGTTCCTGGGGCCTGCCAGGGACCACACTTTGAGAAGCCCTGATGGAGAGGACTCAACTCTGACTTAGGATTTGGGAAGCCGAGGGTCTAGAGCTTAGTCATGCCTCTGACATGTAGTTCAAGTTACATAACCTTTCTCAACTGGGCAACTTTGTCCCCCTGCAGTAGACAGGACTCTTAAGGTCTCTTCACACCAAAGATTTATGCTTTTTCAGCTGACTCACCTTCTAACAAGTGGAACTTCTTGAGTATATTGCAAATACCCCCATGTACAAGCCATCTGCTTTTCAACTCCAAATGGTGACTGTTAGTGTGATGAACAGCTAACCAACTTTTACTTCTATGCTTCCCAAAAGTATCCAAAAATACATCTTTTCCTCCATGCGCTTGCTCTTGTATTTAAATGTTTCTATAACTTTATATGGAGAAGGAAATGGCAGCTCACTCCAGTATTCTTGCCTAGAGAATCCCAGGGACAGAGGAGCCTAGGGGGCTGCTGTCTACGGGGTTGCACAGAGAAGCAATTTAGCAGCAGTAGCAGCAGTATAACTTTATATAGGGCTCCCCTGGTGGCTCAGTGGTAAAGAATTTGCCTGCCAAAGCAGAAGACACTGGAGATGCAGGTTTGATCCATAGGTCGGGAAGATTCCCCTGGAGAAGGAAGCAGCAACCCACTCCGGTATTCTTGCCTGGGAAATCCCACAGGCAGAGGAGCCTGGTGGGCTAAAGACGATGGGGGTTGCAAAGAGGTGGACATGACTGAGCAACTGAGCTTGCATGCATACTTAACTGCATATGGGGAATTTTAAAACATGCTTCAGTTCTTATATCAAAAACACTTTAGAAATTTCCCACCCTGCCCCCTACCCTCAACTCCTTAATAGTTACTAGGTTCCAAATGGATTAAAGTCCAGTATTGATTTACTCAAGTTGTTCCCTCTTGGCATCTGGAACATAACCATGTAGTTCCAATGGCTAACTGATATCTTCCCACCTAAGAATGATTTACCAAATCAAAACATATTTGTGCATCTAAATTCTTCATTGGCAGAGACCATCTTGGACCTTCTCTATCAACTGGGTTTCTACTATTATTGATTAACAAAACACAAACCAAGGTGCCACATCCTTTGGGAGGTTAGGAAGAAGAGTGTCCTGAGTCAGCATTCTAAATCAGGTCAGGGAAAGTATCCAACCAAGCAGATGCAAAATCCACCCTATGTCAAATTCAGTTTGGAGACTGTTTTGTCAGAGTTCCCTATGACTCAAACTTCAGAGCAAATAGAAAGACAAATTCACCCACAATGTGGTGACAGAGGACAATCAGCCCAGCAGCCACGAGGCCACGCTGCTGCAATTTGCCTCTGCGAGCTGCTTCGTCGTCAGATTGAGCACAAGTGGGACAAACTGCTGACATACAACAGACGCGCCGGGAGCTGACTGCTAGGATGAAAGAAACTGTCGTTGGACCGCTCTGAAAATCAAGAAACAAGAGATGGCTCACTTTGCAAAAGAGCTTCATGCAGCTAGACCATACATGCTTTTATTATAGTTCAGAGAATTGCTGAGTTTTAGAGCTGCCAAGAACCTTAGCAATCATGACTGCCATTTCTCAGCCCTTTATTCCCCCTACCATTTCCTTTTGTACCCCAATACCTTAAAATATTTCTTTCCTTAGGCTCTGTCCTTGGCTTCTTATTCACTGGACTCTCTCTCTCTAGATAACTTTATCACTTTTATATGAATGACACAAATGTTTATCTCCAATCCTGGCCCTGTCTCTAAGCTCCAGTATGCATGCATGCTCTGTTGCTCAGTCATGTCTGACTCTTTGCGAAACCATGGACTGTAGCCCACCAGGCTCCTCTGTCCATGGGATTCTCCAGGCAAGAATATTGGAGTGGGTTGCCATACCCTCCTCCAATGGATAGTCCCAAACCGGGAATCAAACGTGTTTCCTGCATCTCCTGCATTGGCAAGTGGATTTTTAACCACTGAGCCACCTGGGAAGTCCTCCAGGCTCCAGACTCTGACATTAAATGGCTCACAGACACCTCCGTACAGATGTCTCAATAGTGAATTTAACTCGGCGTTGACAAGCGTGAGCTCACCATCCTCCCCGCTAAACCACTCACTTTTCTGCATCCCACTGTCTGGTTAATGAGAGCTCGCACCGTGCTTGCAGTCATCTGGCACAGACCCCCCGAGCCCACCTCTGCCCATCCTCTGTCACCCACTCCACCCCTGCAGTACCCTCTCTTGTCCATGCCTACCATCTGGACCTGGGCCACAGTCACGCTAGGATACCTTCCATTGCCAAATTCCCTTCACACCCTGGACAGAGCTACTTTCCTAGGACACGGCTCAGCTCTGATGTTACCTCTCCTCTGGCTTCCTGTTGGGCCACACCCTGCAGGCCTCCAAGTCTTGTAACTGCCCAGCTGTGAGAGGGGAGAAACAGCCCAGAGACCTAACCACTCCCATATGAGTAAATCCAAGCCAGTGTGAGTCTTCCTAGTGGCTCAGACAGTAAAGAATCTGCCTGCAATGCAGGAGACCCAAGCTTGATCACTGGGTCAGAAGATACCCAGGAGAATGGAATGGCAACCCACTTCAGTATTCTTGCCTGGAGAATCCCATAGACAGAGGAGCTTGGGGCCTAGTGGGCTATAGTCCATGGGATTGCAAAGGGTCAGACACACGTGAGCAGCTAACACACACAAGCCAGCATGCTTACTGTCTCTCCAACTAACAGCCATCCTACAACCAGAGATGAAACCACCGTAGATTCATCCTAGAATCACTAGACCTCACCCAGCCCATCTACTGACTGCACGTAGTGACTAAGCCCACCTGGTCTTAGTGAAGCCTTGCCCACTGGTGCAGAGTCACCCAGCCAACCCGCAGGCTTGTGGTTAATAATAAATGCTAAACGCTTACGATTTTAAGCCACCAAGTTCTGAGATGGCTGCTTGTGTGTCAATAGCTAACTGATACACACCCACAAAGGGAGAAATCCTGCTTCTAGAAATTTATTGTGCAGAAAAATCTTGCCTAGTTACCCATGACTACTGCAGCTTGTTTGTAACTTTGAGACCAAGATTGTTTGGAATCATCAGAGAAGCTTATTCATTAAATTGTGGTATAGCCACGCAGTGGATGACAATGACTCTGTAGAACAGAGCAAGAAAGCTCTGGATGCACTTATATGGAAGGTATAAAAAAGATATACTTGCACATAAAAAAGCAAGTTTCAGAACAATGTTTATAATATGCTATCATGTGCGGACAAAAGATAAAATTTTCACTCTATATATACAAAATAAGTTATTTGGAAAGATATACAGAACAGAAATTGTTGGTTGCCTCCTGGAAAATAAACTGAATAACTAGGATCAAGAGTTATACAGATGATTTTTACAAGATTCTATCTTTTGAACATTGCCCCAGTTTAACATATTACTTGTTTGAAAGGTCATTTTTCAAAGTGGCCCCAAAGACGTACTTGCCCACACCTGGGCTTTTGGGAACATAAATATCTCTAGTGGATAAGACTCAGGATTTTGTAAAGCGAGTGTGTGTGTGTGTTAGTCACTCACTCGTGTCTGCCTATTTGTGACCCCATCGACCGTAACCTGTCAATGGGACAGAGGACAGGCTCCTCTGTCCATGGGATTCTCAAGGCAAGGATACTGGATGGAGTGGGTTGCCATTCCTTCACCAAGGGATCTTCCCAACCCAGGGATCAAACCTGGGTTGCCCGCACTATGGGCAGATTCTTTACTGTCTGAGCCATAACCATAGAAACAGGGACCTTTGGAGTCATCTGTCTCAACTTTGACTCAATACATGTCAAGCTAGATGGTCGTGAGGCCCTGCTTGACCTGCTGTGACAGAGAGCTCACTCCAGCACTCTATGCATGGACTGATAGAAACACAGGCTTGCCTCTAAGAACAGGCACTTTGGTGAGTCCAAAGTGATTTCCTTACAGAAAGAGCATTGAGAGGTGAAGATCCTGTTATTGCATTAGTTCTTTATTGTGAATAAACAGAAATAATTTAAATCATCAACAATAAGAGGAAGGGTAAATAAGCCAGGGCCCACCCAGAAAGTGGAATGGTGTGCAGCTGTTATGAAGAATTTTTTACACCTTTGGATTATGCCATTATGAAAAACAGAAAAAAGTTAAGATGCAAGATTGTCCTAAGATACCAACTATGATAAAGAAAAAAGTCCTTAAAGAAGCAAAAGAGAAGGACCTTAAATGAGACATGCCAACAGTTACAGTAGCTGTTTGCATTCATTTTCCCTCATGTACTTTACATTAACTCCTAACTATTTAATAAGGTTTACATATAATATATAAAGTCAATATATACTAATATATAAAGGAAAATGTTAAATATGCATTCTTTGCCAACTGATTATGAGTAGAGGATATAGAGTGAAGAATAGGAATAATATTAATCCTATAATCAAGATTTGTTAAGTGCTTTAACAACCTCAATATCTCAGCAAAATGGGTTTCCCAGGTGGTGCTAGTGATAAACAATTCACCTGTCAATGCATGAGACTCAGTCCTAAAGACTCAATGCAGGTTCGATCCCTGAAAAATCCCCTGGGGCAGGAAATGGCAACCCACTCCAGTATTCTTGCATGAAAAACCCCATGGACAGAGGAGCCTGGCAGGCTACAGTCCAAGGGGTCATAAAGAGTCATACATGACTGAACACACACATACACACACTCAACATAAAAAAGGCTTTCCCTCGTCCATTTAAAACCCAGCACAGTGGGTGAGGGTCTCCGTCCCATGTAGTCACTGAGGACCCAGCCTCCGGCCAGCTGCTAGCTCAGCCTTCCTCCGCGTCCTCATGCAGAAATGCTAGGGTCCAGGCCCGGCCCTGACTCTCCCCAGCCAGTGCTTAGCACATGGCCAGCATCACGGAGCAGGCAGAGTGTGCCACCGGGGGGCTGGGAGAGGGTGGCTGTAGGCTCCGCGGACCTCCAGCTGGCGCCAACTGTTATTAGAAAGGCTCCCAGAGACGGAGGCTTCTGGACCATTTCTTAAGAACTGAGAAAGATGCCAAGTGGAAAAATTAGCAAAGGGGCTAGTCTAGCAGGATAACTTGTCATGACACCCACAGAGAAAGGTAACTGTGTAAATCATTTTTCAAGAGCAAAATAAAAAAAAGAGCCAATCTCTACATTTTGTAATTTAAATCAAAAGTTAGGAAAATGTGCTTTAGAATCTAAAAACCTAACAGGACTATGTCCCACTTTCTGTTCCGCCTCTCTGTCTCTAGAGTGATCTTGAGCAAATTAGGGATCAAAACTTAGCAATCTCATGTGTAAAATGAAAGTAATTGTGTCTAACTCACAATATTATTTACTGTTTGGTGTCAGTAAAATACAGAGGGTACATTCAACAAAGGAGAGCTATTTTAATCATGTACTGTCACAATACAGAATCAAGTCTGATTCACATTTTCTAAATGATTAAGATGTATAAATATCTTAAATTTATAACTCACTCATCACCCTCTATTCCCAGCCCTTAAGAAATATAGGACAAACAAAATGAAATAATTATTTTCCACTTCAGTAATCAAAAAGGTGAATTACTGAGCATATAAAGGGAACGTGTTTGACTTACCATTTAAAGAACGGCTTAATGAGACAGTAATTACAAACTTACTGACTGTAGTTGTATTGTGTGGTTTTATCAAAATATGTTATCATTTGTGTAAGCAATTTTAGTATTTCTAACTTTCAATCATTTATATGCACGGTATTGATGCTTTTGAACTGTGGTGTTGGAGAAGACTCTTGAGAGTCCCTTGGACTGCAAGGAGATCCAACCAGTCTATTCTAAAGGAGATCAGCCCTGGGATTTCTTTGGAAGGAAGGATGCTGAAGCTGAAACTCCAGTACTTTGGCCACCTCACGCGAAGAGTTGACTCACTGTAAAAGACCTTGATGCTGGGAGCGATTGGGGGCAGGAGGAAAAGGGGACGACAGAGGATGATGAGATGGCTGGATGGCATCACCAACTCGATGGACCTGAGTTTGAGTGAACTTCGGGAGTTGGTGATGGACAGGGAGGCCTGGCTTGCTGCGATTAATGGGGTCACAAAGAGTTGGTCATGACTGAGGGACTGAACTGAATTGATAGGGCCAACATTACAGTAAAAGAAAATTCTGCAGTTCTTAAGAGCTTTCACATTGTCAAAGGCATTGGAAACATCAGAAAAAGGAAAAAAAATAAAAATTCTCTTTTGATGACAGATTTTGCCACTTAAACCTGCATCATCAGTTTTATCTTGTGCTTTTTTGTTAGCAAACATTCTGTTTTTGCTGATGTTTCATTTTGCCCATTCTCGGAGACTTTTGAAACCTGAGACTCAGAATCTGAGCCTCAGCCGAATGACATCAAAGCTCCAGCACCACTTCCTGAATAACTTCATTTGCTGTGCTCTCTGCGCCTGGAGCTGTGGTACCCCCGGGCAGTGAGACGACAGCACACCTCCCCTCCCTCAGAGGCCTCAGCGGGACACAGGGACTCACCACCTGTAATGTAACGGGGGTGATGGGTCAGGGGCGCTTGTCAAAGGCCCTCCCAACCCAACCCGAAGGACTTAGGGGCATCCTCTTTAATTGTAGGTAACAGTATTCACAGACGCACACCAATGTCATGTTTGTGCCACAGAGAGTGGACAAACCTCAAATCAGGGGAAAACACAAGACAACCAGAGCTGTGCGTCGCCTTGACTTTATCTTGGACAGAGCTCTGCTGAGCGGAAAGGCCCCCAGAACTGCTCCCTGTCTGAAACACTCGAAAACTCCTTTCCAGACCCTAGGATTTAGTTTAATCCACTACCGTGTTTATCCTCTAGGTACAAGGAAACAATCATGTTAGCAGACAAAGCCGTGCACAAGACAATCCTTTTTTCACAGGATTCAGTGGAATGCCAGCCCACGACAGGCTGAGGCGCCTGCCTCCATGGCAGCAGTGGGAAGACGTGGCTCCCAAAGGCCATGGACAGCTCACCCTGGGGGAAACCACAGGAAAGGGACGAGGGAGCAGAGGCTTCTCAGAAGCAACACAAGAGTCTGGGAACAGCAGGCTTTAGACTCCCGGTGATCTTTTTCTCGTCTTTCTCATCGTGACGTTCAAACTTTCACACCTGTGGCGATGTGAAAAGCCACACTAAGCCTTCACTATGTGTCAGGACTTGAGCATCAAGTTTTAAGACTGAATGAGTCAAGTCCTTAAATATCTCAAATCTATTTCCACAGCTGGAAGCTCCCAGAAAAGAGGGTCTACTGCTGTGGTGACCTGTGAGGGTGCTAGAGGCCCGGGGGACAGAGACCACCAGCCCGAGAGGGGAAGAGGGTTCAGGAAGGAAAGGATTAAGAAAGATCTGTAGATTATATCCTGAGGTGAGGCACAGTGCCAGGTAAACAAGGAATCACATCTCTGCTCTGGAACGATGCCCAGCTTCACTGAACTTCTGCACCGTGTGTCAGGCATTGCTCTGGGTGGTGGAGATGCATTAATCCCATTTATCCTCTCCTGGTGAGTGATGTGTCTCATTGCCAGCCCAAAATGTGTCAGTGTGGCATGGAGATGGCTTTAGGTTGATTATTTCAAAAAGCAGAAGACTTAGTGCAGGGGTTTGTTTTTAGTTCCCCTTTAACCACTTAAAGGACTTCCCAGGTGGCACTAGCGGTAAGAACCTGCCTGCCAGTGCAAAAGATGTCTGTTCAGTTAGTTCATTTCAGTCACTCAGTTGTGTCTGACTCTTTGAAACACTGTGGATTGCAGCATGCCAGACTTCCATGCCAGGCTTCCCTGTCCATCACCTACTCTTGGAGCTTGCTCAAACTCATGGCTATCGAGTCAGTGTCCACCGAGTCCAACTTTATAGTCGGACTATAAAAGAAAGCTGAGTGCCGAAGAATGGATGCTTTTGAACTATGGTCCTAGAGAAGACTCTTGAGAGTCCCTTGGACCTCACGGAGATCAAACCAGTCAGTCAAACCAGGAGAAGCCAGCGATTATGACAAACCTAGACAGCGTATTACAAAGCAGAGACATTACTTTGCCAACAAAGGTCCATATCGTCAAAGCTATGGTTTTCCCAGTAGTCGTGTATGGATGTGAGAGTTGGACCATAAAATAAGGCTGAGTGCTCAAGAACTGATGCTTCTGAACTGTGATGGGGAGAATACTCTTGAGTCAGCAAGGAGATCAAATCAATCAATGTTAAAGGAAATCAACCTTGAATATTCATTGGAAGAACTAGTGCTGAAGGGAAGCTCCAATATTTTGGCCACCTGATGTGAAGAGACGACTCACTGGAAAAGACCCTGATGCTGGAAAAGATTGAGGGCAGGAGAAGAAGGGATGGACAGAGGATGAGATGGCATCATTGATTCAATGAAAATGAGCTTTAGCAAGCTCCAGGAGACAATGAAGGACAGGGGAGCCTGGTATGCCGCAGTCCATGGGGGTCACAAAGAGTTAGACACATCTTAGCAACTGAACAACAACCAACAAAAGAACCTGGAAGACTAGAGAAAAATGCTTTCTTCCCTACAAGCAGAAACTATTGTTATCTCCTTCTGGAATCTGGAGCAGAGAACAGGCCAGTAATTCTACACTGAATCACACAGCTTCTGCAGCCTGAAGAAGGTCCAAGCATCAAGGACCAGGCCATCTGGTCCCAGAGTCTACACCTATAAAACCTGTCATCCTTCCCTTACCCTTCATCTTTCTGCCTAGAGTAGTCATGCATTGACGCAATGTGTTAGTTAACACTCGTAGCTGTGTGGTATTTGGCTTCTTCAGAGTTGACTAAGGAAAGATCAATCCTAGTAGGAAACTTGAGATAACGTGTGAAACAGAGACCTACTAATGAGGTGCACTGGGCACATTTAACATTTGGCTTAATCAACTACAGCCATCTATTAGGATGAAAAACCCCACCTCCCTTTTCTAACAATGAAATAATAAGAGCAAATATCTCCTAGGTGTTTACATATTATTAGATAAACTCTCCTCCAAACACTGTACATATATTAACTTGTAAGATGAGTTTCAAGGTTGTCAGGCATCTCAACAGGAGGGGTATCCTCCATTCTTGTGGGGCACAGGCACTGTGTCTGCTGACCTTCCCATCAGTCAGTGGTGTCCAACTCTGTGGCACCGTGGACTGTAACCCGCCAGGCTCCTCTGTCCATGGGATTCTCCAGACAAGAATACTGGAGCAGGCTGTCATTTCCTCCTCCAGGGGATCCTCCTGACCCAGGGATTGAACCCACGTCTCCTGCATTGGCAGACAAATCCTAAACCACTGAGCAACCTGGGAAGACCTCCCATTTTCTAGGTGAGGAAACAAAATTAGAGAATCCAACCTTACTGGTTTCTAACCCTGGACCCACCACTTATGACCTGATACCTCACTCCCACTAGAAAATATGCATATTATATAACGAAAATTTGATACACACATCATGGGATTTTATTCAGTATTAAGATATTAAAAGAGAAGGAACTGTTGCCATTTGCAACAACGCAGAGGAAGCTGGAGGACATTATGCTAAACGAAGTAAGCCAGAAACAGAAAGAAAAATATTTCGAGATCTCACTTATATGTGGAATCTAAAGGAGTGAAATTCACAAAAGCACAGAGTACAAGGTGGTTGCCCGGAGGGATAAGGGGATGAAGAGATGGTGTCAAAGGGTACAGAGTTTCAATTATACAAGAATGAGTTTGGAAGGTCTCAAAGACAGCAAGGTGACTACAGCTAAGCAATAGTGTGTCGTATACATGAAATTTGCCAAGAGGATAGATCTTAAAACTTCTCAACAGACACACACACACACATGCACACACAATGGGTACTATGTAGAGGTGACGGATAAGTTATTTGGCTTGATGGTGGTGCTCTTTTTATTAATGCAATGTAAACATCTATCCAAACATAAAGTTGTATATCTTCAATCTATATAATTTTCATTTGCAAAAGATGACTAAATTTTTAACTTATTTATAAATTTTAATTGGAGGATAACTACCTTACAGTATTGTGACGGTTTTTCCCATACATGAGTTGGCCATAGGCATACATGTCCCCTGCCTCCTGAACCCACCTCCCTCCCAGAGCCAGAGCACCAGCTTTGGGTTTCCCACTCAGAGAGCAAACTCCCACTGGCTATCTGTTTTACATATGCTAAGGTATGTGTTTAAATGCTATTCTCTCAAACTATCCCACCCTCTCCTTCTCCCACTGAGTCCAAAAGTCTGTTCTTTCTGTCTGCGTCTCCTTTGCTGCCCTGCACGCAGGACCACTGGTACCCTCTTTCTAGACTCCGTATGTGCATTAATATATGATATTTGTCTTTCTGACTTCCTTCACTCTAATATCCCCATTCCACTGTTGGGTCTGCCCAGCACTGAACTCCAAAATACCCATGCTTCCCAAGTTAAGAGCTGATACCACACTCCTGTGGCTTTCCTGTACTTTCCAGTACTGCCCAGACTCTTAGAAATGTGAACCGTGGGAGTGGATTCTCCTCCACACGCCAGCCTGGGTGATGACAAGGCTAGAGGCCGAAACCAGGCACATCACCTTGCTGGAAGTCTGTCTGGCTCGGGGTTATATTCAACTAGTTAGTGCTCCCACTAGAGGGGACAAGCCCTCCCTGCCTCCCTCTTTGTGTCTGTTAACAGGCTCATCTCCTAATGAAAGAATCTCTTATTTAAATGTTATCTTGTCTCTGCCTGCAATATTTTATTTTCACCAGGGCACTGGGAATTCAGAACCACAAAGCAAGAGCTGTCTCGAGGATCGTTCTTTTCCAACCAGCAACGCTCCCCCTGGGAAGAACATACCCTCCAGGACTCCTCAAAGTAATCACCCTGGAGATGGAACACGGCTTAGGAAGTAAGGCCATTCCTCCTATTGCTTTCCTGTATTAAATAATAAATATTTAACACGGTAAAGAAGGCATACAAAATGACAAATGACAAGGGAAAAAAAAAAAAGAGGAGCCAAGAAAAGAAAAACTATCTGCTCCCCAGAGAGCTGTTTCTAATCAAAACAAACAAGGAAATAATTCCACAGTCCCTTCGGTGATTTCTTTCAGCTTTAGTTGAGAATTAAATTCTCCCGGTGGGTTTGACCTGAGACCTTGTCTAACATGGAATCTTAGCTGTTGGCTTCACACAGACCACAAACTCGCCGAGGGAAGCCAAGGTTTTAGGAAAGAACATGTGTGACCCATAAGTGTTTACAAGCCCTGATGAGCGACTTTAACTCTTAACACCCCAATTTTCTCTACCATAAAAGGAATTTATATTGCAGTGAGGAGGTTTCCCACAAGAAGTTATAACCAAAACAACAGTTCCTAGCAGACAAAATCAGGGGAAATGATGCTAGCCCAGAAAGAAATGCAGAGGCTGCCTTTTTTCAATGATTTTCCTGAAACTTCTAAAATACGTCAGTGATTGTTGTAATAAGGTTAATGCCAATTCTTAGCTATGTCCAGGAGAACAAGATGAATTGGGACCTTAAATTGCTACTAACATCCACTTTCTGAACAGGTGGGTGGCCTGCTGTCTGTTAGGCAGGATTTGAATAGCCTAAGTTTTGTTTCCCCAAATGAATCTTCCAACTCTGCTGCTTGAAACCCAATTGTGACAGCCCTTTCGGTCTAAGAGGGGAATGGCCTGAAGACGGTAAGTCACTTAGAGGGGTAAGCAACCAAGGGTTTCATTTTTTGAACACTGATCTTTTCTCAGCATTATAGCGAAAGTATTAGTCACTCAGTCGTGTCCAACTCTTTGTGACCCCATGGACTGTAGCCCACCAGGCTCCTCTGTCTATGGGATTCTCCAGGCAAGAATACTGGAGTCGGTAGCCATTCTCTTCTCCAGGGGATCTTCCCAACCCAGGGATTGAATCCAGGTCTCTGGCATTGCAGGCGGATTCTTTACCATCTGAGCCACCAGGGAAGCTCCAGCATTATACATGGTGATTAACTGTGTCCTTTAATCTCCCCAACAGTCCAGTGAGGAATACTGAACTAACCTCATTTCCAAATGTGATACTAGTCTCACAGAAAGGTAAGTACATTACCCAGGGCTCCATGGTTAAAGAGTGGAGGAGTGAATACTGGGATGTCTGGCGTCCGCCAGAGTCAGAATTGCCTTCTACCACTCTATGCAACCCAGAAGGAGCACCCTCAGAAGACGCTTCCACCAAACCTCACCACCGATCAGTTTCCATTTTCTCAGGTGGCTGAGGAGGGGTCTAACTGTTGGAACCTTACACTTTTCAGTTAAACCTAGAACCTGAAAGGGGAGACCCAGGGTTGAAACCTAGAGACAATCCCATTAATCTCCATGAGGCGTGTTCAGTGTCAGAATGACGGTGTGCCAGGTGGTACCATCTGTACCCACAGCCTCCCCGGTTGCGGCAGAAGTGATTTTAACGCCCTCTGCTGCTGCTGCTCAGTCTAATGCACCCGACTCTGTGACCCCACGAACTGTAGCCCGCCAGGCTCCACTGTCCACGGGATTCTCCAGGCAAAACACTGCAGTGGGTGGCCATTTCCTCCTCCTTTAATGCCCTCACGGCATCCTAGAAAAGCATACCCCCTATATCGGAAAAGGAGTACAAAAAGGGAGGAAACCAGGCTGCTCCTATTTACAACCAGCTTCTAGATAAATGCCTGGGATGGCTCAGGGCTGAGCAGCTGCCTGGGTTCCCTGAATGCCCTGGGAATTCTGGGCCAAGCCCTCGACTCTTCGCTAACTGAGCTTTTATCTAGGATAAAGGGTCTGTAGGCAGGTTTTAATCAGGTAAGAAGATACTTTAAGCATAGATTTTGGTGGAATCTTAAGGGTCTTCATTAAACATCTGCCAAATTAATGAAAAGTTGATGTCTTGTGCCATCAGGGAAAACCAAAGTCTTCCAGTTGTGAGGATAAATGCCTGTAAATGGGTAAGGGTTAAGGAGAAAAGAAACCAGTGCCTCCATGGGCTTTCAAATTATTCCAAGTTTCTGGAAAAACTGACTGCTGAGGGGCCATAAATCTCTTCACTGTGCCGCTGATTGCTCCTGGAGTGAGCTTCCCACACAGGCTAGGAAAGCTTGCGGGGATAAGATGATTCTCTCTCCAATTCTCCAAAAGCTGGGTTGTTGATGAGGTCTAAAGGGGTCTGTGTACCAGTAAACAGACCCCTTTGGGCCATCTGGTGCTAAACATTCATAATTAAAAATCTGAATTTGCAAGATTCTTCCATTCATCAGACAGCACCTATCAAAGTGAGGCTATAGAATTTTAAACTTTCAGATGACAGGTTAGTGAGAAAGGGAAATTATTTTTACTACCCACTCCACATCAAGGTTCAGGGCCTCTTATTTAAGGCATAGATTTCCATGGAAACAGCCTGTGAGGCGGGGTATGCTTATTAGAATGATTTCTTGTAACAACCCTCAGTCCTCTCAAGGAGGACTTGCACTTGCAACCAGCAGAAGTGTTTAAAATCTTAATCTCTACAATTGGATTAACATTTGTTAAAAGCACCAAGCCTCCAACAGATACATGGGGAAAATTCACAAGGAGAAAATGAACACCTCTCGTTCATTCATTGGATACTGACT
>SJYA01003002.1:184228-241545 GCA_006410615.1 Neotragus moschatus | reverse complement strand
GATGCTGGGAGGGATTGGGGACAGGAGGAGAAGGGGACGACCAAGGATGAGATGGCTGGATGGCATCAGTGACTCGATGGACGTGGGTCTGAGTGAACTCTGGGAGTTGGTGATGGACAGAGGGGCCTGGCGTGTTGCAATTCATAGGGTCGCAGAGAGTCGGACATGACTGAGTGACTGAACTGAACTGAACGCTGAATAAAAGCTCAATAAATGAATGTGTGTTTCAAGGAGTCAGTCTAGCCACACCCATCTCCCAACCAAGCAGCACCTTCACTGTGTTACGGGTGATACTGGCTCCATCATACAAATGCAGTTGCCTCCACACATAGGAATTCATGCCTGATGGAACAGTCAACCTCAGTTGTTATCTTATAATGACACACTAGTAGCTGCTGGATAAAAATGTTAGGACACCAGGTCTTTTGCTGAGTTGAGAAAAGATCATCAGGTTTGCAAGAGTTTCACTATTACTCGCCACATTCAGTCATTTCATCATTTTAGCACACTTTACCTAGAGATTATTTTACACTTAATGAAAAGGCTCTTTATTACCCCAAACCCTTGGTCCCCAATTTCTAAATCTGTTTGCAAGTATTCTGTGGCTCCTGAGATAGTGGAATAAATGTCAAACAAAATGCTCCTAACTAATTTGCAAGCCACATTTGAAAAAAATTAAACCTTATTTCGTTCAATATAAGAATCGATTTTTGAAAACAGTTCAGTTGGGCCCCCTCCCCAAAGGCCAGGGTCCTGTGAAGGTTGTCACTCGTTCCTGCTTTGTTTGGAAGACTTACCTACTCCCCTCACTGATCCAGTGTTGGGGTTCGTGCTGGGAAAACAGGTATTGGCACCATCTTTAGGATCTGAGGGTAAAGTCAGAGGTGTGCGCACGTGTGCATGTATATGTGTGTTTCCATGTACACATGTGTGCATGTGACTGTGTGTGCTTAGGCCAGTGGTTTCCATCAGAAGACCTGAAAGGATGGGAGAAAACTTCCCACTTGACGCTGGCCTGGAGACTCAGAGATCTGCCTTAAGTGATGGTTCAGCATCCAGCTCCCTTGGAGGGAGGCGCTTCTCCCCATATCTCTACTCCCACTTGGAGTGACTTCACTTTCAGGAAGGCTATGCATGTCTTGATTTCTTCCTTGGGGTAACGCATGGGAGGCTGTGAAGGTTGGAACTCTGTGCAAAACATCCCTTTGGTCTTTGGGAAGCATCACACTTGGTCGGTCATGTTTCTCAATGGCCGGTTCCTTTAGTTACTGCCCAAATGGGGAGCAGAGTCAATGAAATCCCACGATGTAAAGAGGTGAGGCCTGGGCAGCTAAAGGAGTGTGGCGGTGACTCCCAGGGTATTGACCAAGGTCCATGCTGACTGATGCGAGCCTGTGCAGTGCATCTGTGGCTGCGTGTGGAGCCCGTCCTGGGATTCAGGAGATGATCAGTAGCCAAGGCAACAGTGGTCTTCAGACTGGCTAGGATGCCTGGGGAGGGCCGTGACCAGCTGAGAGGCAAACACAGGAGCTGATATGAAACAAATCATTTCTTCCCAGGAGCTTCGGAGGTGGTGGGTGACCAGACAGAAATCAGGCTTAAAGGACATCTGCTCGCATTCAATGTGTTCAGCTGTCTTCTTCCCCTAGGGTATGAGTTCTTTAAGAACAAGCCCTGCAGTCTGTTAACTGTATTATTTGAGACCCTGGCCCATAGTAGGAATTCAATAATTGTTGCCTTAAACTATGAATTTTGTTGAAATATGAGAATTTCATTGTGTTTGCAAATCATTAAAAAGTCTGGAACAATTGTTTAGTCACTAAGTCATGTCTAACTCTTTGTGACCCCGTGGACTATAGCCTGCAAGGCTCCTCTGTCCTTAGGATTTCCCAGGCAAGAATGTTGGAGTGGGTTACCATTTCCTTCTCCAGGGAATCTTCCCGACCTGGAGATCGAACCCGTGTCTACTGCATTGGTAGGCAGACTCTCTACTGCTCAGCCCCCAAGGAAGCCCCTGGAACAGTAGAGAGTTTTTTTTGTTTTTTTTTTTCTGGATAAATTCCCATAGACAGTACCAAATAGAACAAAATTCTCTTTTCTGATTATCTGTCACCCACCTCCCAATAGCCCTTTGAAAGCTTGCTGTTTCATGATGTGTGTCTATCTCTGTACAGAGACACACTATATTTTAAGGTCTAATTCAGGCCATCTGCTCTTTCATGGAAAGTGATCGCTCTTAGATTCCTTTAATGTTTCTACTTATAAAAGATCATAGGTCTGTATAATAATTAGTCCTTTCCTACTAATTGGTGACAACTCGAATCCCCTTTTATCTAAGCATGAAAATGTTTTAAATATTAACTAGGTTTCACAACCTGCATGTGATTTGTGCTGCGTGATTGTGGCAGAGAGGGTCAGCTGGTCGCCTGAAGCAAGGCCAGCCAGGGGCTGCGGTCCCTCCAGAGTCACACGCGGGTCGTGCGGCCCAGCCTCACAGCCATCTGAAATCGGCTGTCCCCAGGCGTCGGAACACTGTTGCTCCTGGAAGCCGGCCTGCCGCTGAACAATGTGACAGCCCCGTTTGATTTCTAGGAGTCAAGTCAGTCAACTCGTCTGACATTTCTGCAGTGTGACCAATCAAGAAGGCCAAGGAATCGAATCACATGTGGGCAAAGAGTTCTAGCAAAAGCAGGTTTACACCGCGTGCTTCATCGAAATGCTACATGAGACTCTTCCCTGGCAGTCCAGTGGTTAAGACTTCACCTTCCAATGCAGTGGATGTGGGTTCAATTCCTGGTCAGGAAGCTAAGATCCCATACACTCGGGGCCAAAACACTAAAACATGAAACAGAAAGAAATATTGTAACAAATTCAATAAAGACTTTAAAAGAAGTTACATGAGGTAGGCATCACTTTAGAGAAAATTTATATGTCCTATAGCTGCATCTGTGTTTATAGAAGTGGATATTTTTGTAATAATATGCACTGATTTATCATATAGATGGGTAACTAATTATGTCAAATTCATTAATTAATTATGTAATAGTGTGCATTGCATACTATCAATTATACAATAAAACTATGTACAATGAAATAATTTAATCATTAAAATCACATGAAAAACCTTGTCATTATTATATAATTATTTTATTAATTAATGTGTTAAATTTATTGATTATAATTAATTAATATGATAGTTATATATGTTAATGTATTGCTACTGCTGCTGCTAAGTCGCTTCAGTCGTGTCAGACTCTGTGTGACCCCATAGACGGCAGCCCATNTTGACCAAGGTCCATGCTGACTGATGCGAGCCTGTGCAGTGCATCTGTGGCTGCGTGTGGAGCCCGTCCTGGGATTCAGGAGATGATCAGTAGCCAAGGCAACAGTGGTCTTCAGACTGGCTAGGATGCCTGGGGAGGGCCGTGACCAGCTGAGAGGCAAACACAGGAGCTGATATGAAACAAATCATTTCTTCCCAGGAGCTTCGGAGGTGGTGGGTGACCAGACAGAAATCAGGCTTAAAGGACATCTGCTCGCATTCAATGTGTTCAGCTGTCTTCTTCCCCTAGGGTATGAGTTCTTTAAGAACAAGCCCTGCAGTCTGTTAACTGTATTATTTGAGACCCTGGCCCATAGTAGGAATTCAATAATTGTTGCCTTAAACTATGAATTTTGTTGAAATATGAGAATTTCATTGTGTTTGCAAATCATTAAAAAGTCTGGAACAATTGTTTAGTCACTAAGTCATGTCTAACTCTTTGTGACCCCGTGGACTATAGCCTGCAAGGCTCCTCTGTCCTTAGGATTTCCCAGGCAAGAATGTTGGAGTGGGTTACCATTTCCTTCTCCAGGGAATCTTCCCGACCTGGAGATCGAACCCGTGTCTACTGCATTGGTAGGCAGACTCTCTACTGCTCAGCCCCCAAGGAAGCCCCTGGAACAGTAGAGAGTTTTTTTTGTTTTTTTTTTTCTGGATAAATTCCCATAGACAGTACCAAATAGAACAAAATTCTCTTTTCTGATTATCTGTCACCCACCTCCCAATAGCCCTTTGAAAGCTTGCTGTTTCATGATGTGTGTCTATCTCTGTACAGAGACACACTATATTTTAAGGTCTAATTCAGGCCATCTGCTCTTTCATGGAAAGTGATCGCTCTTAGATTCCTTTAATGTTTCTACTTATAAAAGATCATAGGTCTGTATAATAATTAGTCCTTTCCTACTAATTGGTGACAACTCGAATCCCCTTTTATCTAAGCATGAAAATGTTTTAAATATTAACTAGGTTTCACAACCTGCATGTGATTTGTGCTGCGTGATTGTGGCAGAGAGGGTCAGCTGGTCGCCTGAAGCAAGGCCAGCCAGGGGCTGCGGTCCCTCCAGAGTCACACGCGGGTCGTGCGGCCCAGCCTCACAGCCATCTGAAATCGGCTGTCCCCAGGCGTCGGAACACTGTTGCTCCTGGAAGCCGGCCTGCCGCTGAACAATGTGACAGCCCCGTTTGATTTCTAGGAGTCAAGTCAGTCAACTCGTCTGACATTTCTGCAGTGTGACCAATCAAGAAGGCCAAGGAATCGAATCACATGTGGGCAAAGAGTTCTAGCAAAAGCAGGTTTACACCGCGTGCTTCATCGAAATGCTACATGAGACTCTTCCCTGGCAGTCCAGTGGTTAAGACTTCACCTTCCAATGCAGTGGATGTGGGTTCAATTCCTGGTCAGGAAGCTAAGATCCCATACACTCGGGGCCAAAACACTAAAACATGAAACAGAAAGAAATATTGTAACAAATTCAATAAAGACTTTAAAAGAAGTTACATGAGGTAGGCATCACTTTAGAGAAAATTTATATGTCCTATAGCTGCATCTGTGTTTATAGAAGTGGATATTTTTGTAATAATATGCACTGATTTATCATATAGATGGGTAACTAATTATGTCAAATTCATTAATTAATTATGTAATAGTGTGCATTGCATACTATCAATTATACAATAAAACTATGTACAATGAAATAATTTAATCATTAAAATCACATGAAAAACCTTGTCATTATTATATAATTATTTTATTAATTAATGTGTTAAATTTATTGATTATAATTAATTAATATGATAGTTATATATGTTAATGTATTGCTACTGCTGCTGCTAAGTCGCTTCAGTCGTGTCAGACTCTGTGTGACCCCATAGACGGCAGCCCATCAGGGTCCCCCGTCCCTGGGATTCTCCAGGCAAGAACACTGGAATGGGTTGCCATTTCCTTCTCCAATGCATGAAAGGGAAAAGTGAAAGTGAAGTCGCTCAGTCGTGTCCAACTTTGTGACTCCATGGACTGCAGCCTACCAGGCTCCTCCATCCATGGGATTTGCCAGGCAAGAGTACTGGAGTGGGTTGCCGTTGCCTTCTCCGATGTTAATGTGAGGCATTGATAATCCATATATTAAAACGATTGTCTGTAGTAGCAATATTTTCTAAAGATTAATAGCTATATATTGCTTTCTAGATAAAAAACTTGAGTAATGCTAATACAAGCCATGACCCAATTCAGCAGGCCCTGGAGTCCTCAAGTCACAGGAGGGCTGTGTGAAGAGGTGTGAGGCTCCTCCTTCGAGTCCACCCTTCCAGTCTTCTTCTTCAGCTGAAAGGGGAGCAGGAGGTGTCCTACCATTCAGAGTCTGATCTCGTTGGCAGCTCTGGGTGGCACATGTCAGGGCCATAGCATGCCCTCTGCCCCCTCATCTCTCTACTGGCTGTGAGATGCCCAAGGAGAGGGCATGGCCCCCTTTGAAGGTGTGGTCGTCAGGTGGAGGTTGTCCCTTCTCCATGGAGGCGAGCTGCCAGGTTCCACCTCCTGAACCCACCTGCTGAAGTGCAAATGTGTGGCTAGAATAACCAACTGCACCCTTATCCTCTGACAGTGGACAGGACCTGGCCCTCCAGAAGGGCTCTCGGGGAGCCAGAGATGGAGTGGCAAGGGCTGAGCGGCTGTTGGACTTGTGGCCCAAGGTGGACTAATGGGGCCACGGTGGAGCCCGAGCTCAGAGACTGGAAAGTGAGGGCAGAGAGGAGGCAGGGGCTTTAGGAGAAGGAGCAGGACACCTCGGAATGCCATAGAGGAACTGGTGTGTGCGGAGATACAGGGATGCCCCGAGTCTCGGCCTGTACGAGGGGCTGGTCCTGCTGGCATCTCCAGGAACTTCTGGACTTTCTGCACATACTCACAGAGAGAAGTGCATTCTCCCCAGTTCCTCATCTTTTCATCACTGTGTTAAGTGTAACCTTGAATTTATTAATTATCTACAGAAAATCGGTGGTACCGCTGGCAGTATTTTTTGTCTGTCAGGGTCTTCATGTACTAT
Source organism: Neotragus moschatus (assembly GCA_006410615.1). NCBI lineage: Eukaryota > Metazoa > Chordata > Mammalia > Artiodactyla > Bovidae > Neotragus > Neotragus moschatus. The sequence goes on along the minus strand of SJYA01003002.1, from coordinate 235,182 downwards.
TCATTGACCAGAAAGTGTCCAGGGAGCACCATTCTGCTTCACTCTGAGTCCACAAAGCAGGGGGTTGTGACGTTTATGATTTGTGAAGGAGGAAACAAATCCCAAAGAAGAGAACAAAGATGCGTGACAGAAGGCAGCGCAGCTCAGAGCTGCATCAGTCTCCATCTATTTCATAGCCATGTCGTTCGAAAACGTGGGTTGTCTTTTTGGGAAGGGGTATCATGGAAAAAATACAAATAATGCCTTATTTTCATTGCAATGTTTGAAAGATTATTATTTTTGTCTCACAGAGAATGATCAGTAGTTTGTGCTTTTATTTCAAAATTACACACTGTTGACTTGACCCCATCCTGACCCCTTCCAGCACTTTCCCGGGTACATCAGTTGTGGAGCTCTGTATTTGGAGTGCAGACTCAGAGCTCCGGTCCTTTCCATACTGATGAGAAAACGCAAGGAAATCTCTTGGATTACTGCCTGGAATTTAATGAGGGCTCAATCAGCATTAGTGAGTTATTACCGCTATTCTAGTTTCTGAATCCTAGCGGTTTGGCTGGGAAGCTTCACTCCAGTAACTGGGCCCAGTGACTCTCGAGTCCTGCCTATGTCGTCCTGCATTCGTTAGAGTCACATGTCCTGAGAGCACTCTTTGCAGTGAGCCAGCATCCTTTTCAGGATAATACCACTTGAACACCATCAGAAACCAACTGCTTAGTTGTTCCTGCTTCTTTTGGTTTTGAAGCGCATGTTCATTTACTCTTTCAAAACAGCACATCACATAAGTGAAGAAACTACCCCCCAAAAGGTTTTGGTCACACAGAAATGTTTTCAAGTATGAAAGTGTGTCAGTTGCTCAGTCATGTCTGACTCTTTGCAACCCCAAGGACTGTAGCCTGCCAGGCTCCTCTGTCCATGGAATTCTCCAGGCAAGAACACTGGAGTGGGTTGTCATGCCCTTCTCCAGGGCATCTTCCCAACCCAGGGATTGAACCTGGTCTCCTGCATTGCAGGCAAATTCTTTGCCATCTGAGCCACTAGGTAAGCCCTCCAAGTATGAAAATGTAAGCTAAAAATAGTACCTGCTGAAAATACTGGCAAACAAGCCATTCATCTTAACATGTAAAAAGACTTTTTTTGGTCAATGAGTAGTGCATGAAAAACCCAGTAGTCAAAAGAGTGGAACAGATAGTTCTTAGAAAAAGTCATCAATTGATAGGATTTCCCTGGTGGTCCAGTGATTAAGACTCTATGCTCCCAATACAGGAGGCCCAGGTTCGATCCTGGTCATAGAACTAAGATCCCATGTTCCTCATGCCGCAACCAAGACCTGGTAGAGCCAAAAAGAGACATCAGCTGGTGAATGGACATATAAGATTGTTTGTCTTTGCTAAATCTCAAAAATGTGAATTTTTAGAAACTCCTACTTTTTGTCTATTAAATTCTAAAACTTTAATAATGCTCACCATGCATATCAATGTGATTATAGCAGTCTTTATGAGTATAAAATGACTGAGTGCCTGAACACCGGGGAAACATATATCAAGGAATTTATAATGTTCACATGCTTTGAGATTTTCTTTCATTATTTGGTACAATAGTATCTCATTTTTTTAATTAATAAATTTTTTAAGTGACACATGATATATTGGAGAGTTGTTAAGAGAGTAAATACCAAGAATTCTCAACATAAGGGAAAGATCGTTTATTTTTCTTTATTTTTTAAAAAATCTATATGAGGTAATCCATGTCAACTAACCTTTCTGTGGTAATCATTTCACAAAGTATCCGTATATGTCGGTCAAATCATTAAGCTGCAACCTTAAAAACTATTTCGTTTACGCCGATTACATCTCAATAAAACAGGGAAAAAAAATAAAATAGTCTTTAAGATTTGCAGCAACAACAGCAACTGACCCCTGCAATTGCCCCCATCCTGCCTCTTTCCACTTTTCTGACAGTAGGTCATCCAGAACTATCTGACCTATACACAGTCTGAGTTGTATCTGTTTGAGATTAATTTAAATGTATTAATCCCAGCCCTCTGTTCAACTACTGCTTATTTATGAGATTTGTATAAACCCTCGAGAGATTTACTTGTGACTTAATTCATTTTGCAATATTTTAATTTTATTCATGTTGTGTTTATCACCACAGCACCTGTATCCCATGCAGATAAAAATTTCCTCGATGGTGGCTGTTGAAGCCATGGTGCAATGAAATCATTGCTCTTTTGAAGCAAAGAAAAGGCAGGTGCCAGATGTGAAAGAGCGTGCAGCTAGGCTTTCTTGCAGTGGGGAGCAGGTCCGTAGAGACCTGGGCTTTGCAGTTCTGAACCCCATTGTCAGAACTGGTACTGCTGTAGAAAAGCAGTACTCAAGTTCTCTTTGCCAAAGCATCATAAAGGCAGCTATAAAAAACGGTCAGACAGCTTTGAAGATCCGTGTTTACTAGGTGAGATTTCCGGAGGATTTTCCTGCCAGCCCTCTTCTTCTCTGGCAAGGCACACTGCCATCCTATCCTCAATTTGGTTCATTAAAACATACCTCTTCCTCTTCCTTCCCACCTTCAGCTCCCAGTTCTTATTCTTCCTAATGCTTTGTTCCTCTTCATTCATTCATTCAGCAAAATATTTACAGAACTGTAGAAGGTTCCAGATACTGTTCTGAGGATACAGTGATGAACAAGACAGAATGTTTTACTCACATGGAATCTTTTTTTTTCTTTTATTTATTATTATTATTATTTTACTTTACAATATTGTATTGGTTTTGCCACACATCAACAATGGAGTATTACTCAGCCATTAAAAAGAATACATTTGAATCAGTTCTAATGAGCTGGATGGAACTGGAATCTTGATTCTAAAGGTGGAAGACACACAATGATCCGGTAATGTCGAAACATCAGGTGTAAGGAGATGCTATACAGGGAATGAAAACTAGTGGATCGATAGAGAATGATCAAGTAGCTTCTTTAGCCTGAATGGTTAGGACAGACCTCTCAGAGGAGATGATTCCTTTCATATGGATTTAGTGGCTCAGTGGTGAAGAGTGTAGGAAAAGACACTCTACTTGGTCCTGTGTGATTGATGATACTGTTCCCTCTAATATATATTTTTAACATGTTATGTAGTTCCCCCTTTCCGAGTGTATAATTCAACGATTTTTAGTAAATATGCCAAGTTGTGAAACCATTTTCATAAGTCAATTGTAGAATATTTTCACCTTTCATCTTTCAATTGGCCAGGATTCTTCTTGGCCATTTGCTATTGTTAATCCTTGTTTCCTGCTCCAGGAAATGACTAAGCTATTTTCCTATCCATAACTGCTAAGATCATGCCTGTGTCTTTGTGTGGATGTATGTTTTCATGTTTCTTGAATAGATACTTGAATGGAATTGCTGAGTCATAGTACAAATTTATATTTAATGTTTGGAGAAATTGCCAAATGGCTTTCCATTGTAGCTGTATGTCTCATAAGGAATGTATGAAGATTCCTGTTTCTCCCTATCCTTGCCAGCATTTTTACTGTATGTCTTTTTTTTCTCCCTAGAGCCATTCTAGTAGGTGTGGAATGGTGTTACATTGCATTTCCAATTCACATTTCCCTAATGCAATGTTAATCTTGTATTTATTGGACATTCATATGTTTTCCTTAATAAAATGTTTACAGAATCATTTGATTTTTTTTTATTCAGCTGCTTACCTTCAGATTGTTTCAAAGAACATTTTTTTAGGCTTTTGTTTTGCTTAGTGTGGATACAAGTCTCTTGTCAGATTTGTGTTTTGCAAACCCAGTCCGGTTAATTGTCTCCATTTTCTTAATAATACTCTTCAAACCACAAACATATTGAATTTTTGCTGAGCTTCAGTTTCCCCATCCCTTTAATACTTGCTGATGGTTTCTCTCTCAAGCTCAGCTCGTCTCTTCACTTGCAAGTGCTAATCAGCACCTTGATAAGACAGGGGGAGCCTCTGCAGACCCCTTCTCTGCAACTTGGCTCTGTGGGCCTGTTGTAATCTCTCCTGAATCTCACCTTATCTCCTCAACTCAGGGTATTTGCTGGTCCTTCCTAGGTTCCTCCTCTCTGTACCGTGGTCTAGAAACTCTCTAGTCAGTAAGCTGTGGACGCAGACAGTACAGTTCATTTGCTTTCTGTCTCTCAAGAAACTCTGCCCTTTGTTGCCTGGTGTCCAGCTTATTTAAAATGGTTTTAAATACATATTTCTATTCTCTAATTTATTGTGATTATTTTGTTCCGTGTTGGAAGATAAATCCAGTCTCTGTAAATAAATCCATCTCGGACAGCAGTGAAGTCCCATCATGGAGCTGACACTGGGTGAGATCTGAATGGCGGAAGGTGCACAGCCTTCTGAAGTCTAAGTGAAGTATGAGAGGTAAAATGCAAGAAGAACTTATTCCTGGTCTGGAAAGAACAAATCTGCCAAAGGAAAGATTCTGGGTGGAAATAAGTAGGATATGTTTTAGAAGCAGGCTAGAGTGATTGAATCTTAACACTAGAAGAGAAGGTGAGGTTAAGGCGAGAACATGTAAAAGTTGACAGCCCAAGGCAAGGGGACCGGATCGCCTTGGAAGTGCAATGGATGCCCTTGGCCTCTGCCCCATCAGACATGATCCCCGTCTCTGACCCTTAAGTGGTCCTCTGAGTTTCCTCTTGACCTTTGACTTGGTGATGCTCATCTATCTTCACTCTCTCTCTTAATATTGCTTCTATTGCCTTAATAATAAAATTTCTCCATTTTTCAACCCTAAGAAGATGGAACTGTAAAAGAAACCCGAGAAGGCCAGGTAACAGTAAGAAACCTTCCCATTCTTACCCTTCATGAACAGACAGATATGTACACGTGCACACACACACACACATGAGCACACACGCACACTTACACACACAGACACAGACACACTGCGATGGGGAGAGGGTGGATTGAGATAAGTCACAGAATGTAGGCAAAAATAATTGAGGCAATTCTCTTCTGCCCTCCCCTCCCCAAAGAAGCATTCTCATGAAAGCAGAAAAGGCAACAATCAATCCTGACTGGACTTTTTTGCCTCCTCTTCTATGATTTCTTGTAGAAAACTGGAAATTTGGAAATTGGGAAAAAGCTGAAATAATTTACAACCATAGGAATTATTATTATTATTATTATAATGTATTCACTTTATTACCTCTCCTGGGGAGAAAATTGTTAGATGCTTGGTATCTGGAGCAGAAAGGAATTTACCCTGACAAGGTATTTTTTTGTGAATTTGTTTTCTTTGGTGTGTGATGACTGGGATTGCTTCTTAATGGTCTCCTGATGTTTGACAAGATCTCCAAGCTATAATTGTACCACTGCTGGTTGGAAAATTTTATCCCTGTCAATTTTGTTCCTTCAGTTATATTTTGCTAATAAAAATGTCAATACACAAAACATATTCTGTTGCCCTTTTTTTTTCCAACCAAGCTTGCATCTCATCAGAGTTTATGACTATTTCTGCTAAAAATTTGCAACTTCCTGACAATCCTCTCATGCTTAAAAGTCCCTCAGAATCAAAGAATACCCATAATATGCATCCTGCTAATTTTATTTTAATTTTTTATTGGAGTATAGCTGCTTTATAACACTGTGTTAGCTTCTGCTGTACAGCAAAGTGACTCGGCTGTGCAGGAAGAGAATGGCACCCACTCCAGTATTCTTGCCTGTAGAACCCCAAGGAGACAAGAGCCTGGAGGGCTACAGTTCATGGGGTCACAAAGAGTTGGACACCACTGAAGCGACTTAGCACGTGTATATATATATATATATATATATATAGTGTGTGTGTGTGTGTGTGTGTGTGTGTGCGCGCTAAGTTTTCTCTTCAGTCCAAGGAAATCCAAAAAGAAGGGCTATTTCACTAAGGTCATCATAGAGCATTGAGTAGAGTTCCCTGTGCTATACATTAGGTTCTCATTAGTCGTGTTTTATACATAGTAGTGTATAGATGTCAATGCCAGTCTCCTGGTTTATCCCACTCTCCCTCCCTTGGTATGTATACGTTTGTTCTTTACATTTGTGTCTCTATTTCTGCTACATATAAGTATCAATATATTTGTTTTTCTTTTTCTGACTTACTTCGCTCTATGTATTCTGCTAATTTTAAAATTTGGCTCCACTGTATGCCTAAAGCATTGAGTGCTTTATATTTTCCACACAATGTATTGTAAGTGTCCAGATGCCAGTGAATTTAGATATTGTTTGCGCATCAATGACACCAAACTCGAAAGTTTTAGAATACAGTCCCCTGCCCGTGGGAGCCGTCTGATGGCTCCTGTGTGTTCCTGGACCCACCTCTTACTGTTTACTGCCTCCATCTCGAATCTTAACAAGGTGGACAGGTAAGCATCAGAGACACAAGCAGAGATGTGATTTAAGGGGCACGTCTGTCTCCAGGAAGCTACAATATAAAGGGCAGGGAGAAAAGAGGGAAGAAGGAGGGATGGGAAGAAAGGAAAAGAAAAACAGTGTTAAGTGGTTATGAGTCATTTACACACTATATGATCTGGCGACTTCAAACAGTAAGAGAGAACTGTAACTCTTGCTTCTCTGGTCGAAAGCATGCTCTCTTCTCTACCTGGTGAACAGGTTTCTCTAGATCCAATTTACTTCAGGCTTGTCGCTTTCTATCCTGGAGAATAACTAAGTTTATAAAGATCCCCTTGCCTCCTGGGCGTCTTAATCATGATAACTGGTGCCTTCACCTCTCCCCACTCCTCCCCACCTCCACCAAAGCCCATTTCTTTTGTGCCCCCCAGGATAGAATAACTTTGGCAAGGCAATCTGTTGTCATCCCGTCAATTTTCCATTGTGAATGGAGGCCAGAGTAGTGCATCTTCAAGGGTCACTCTGAGCAATGTACTCCTGCAGAGCAAGGCTTTCATGCGTTCCTGTAACACAGACTGCAAAACAGAGGGCTGATACTGTTTACAGCCCAGTTCAAAAGTCACCACCAATAACACGCACAGGACGCGAACAGTCCTCAGGTGCCTTCATTCCTTTCTCTGAATTCTCTTTCTTGACTCATTTTGAGTTTGAAAAACTCACTGACAGTGAGAAGACCCAGAGTTCTCAGTCTGCTTCAAAGGGTGCTCAGGCCCTTCTAAATCTAAAAAAAAAAAAAAAAAAAAGATTCTGGTTTTTCATTCTTTAGCCACAATGTGAACATGCACAACATTACTGTCTATGATGTATTTTAGCATTCTGAAGAGTTTAAGGCAGAGAGCAGCAGATTTCTCCCAGTCCTGTAAAACACCTGCTTCTGAGTCCAGCCTACTCATGAGCAGTCCATTTTGTGGAAACCAGACCTTCGATTCTCAGAACTGGGAGTATCTGAAAACTCTGGGCAGTCCTGTCATCCATGTCTGTCTCTACATCTCTGGCATCAGAAGCCCATTCCTTCCTTCCCATCCCTGCCTTGTTTCCTTTATTAGAAAACGTCTCCTCATGCTGGACTGGTATCCACCCCCCAGTAGTCTCCATACTCTGTATCTGGAACCAAACAATCTCTATAATTTCGTCCCAGCACTCCTCAGTGATTATCTGAACTCGCTTTTCTTCCCACCCATTAGCTCCAGGTGAACCACTTCCAACCTGGAGCCCACAACGGTGCTCATAGCCTGTGGTCCCGGAGCTTTACTCCACTGTATTTGCTGCCCGTGGCTGGCTGGTCCCCTGCAAAGACCACCACCATCTCACCCTTGAAATCTTTATCTCACGTCACATGGAAGAAAGGGCTTTGCTGATGTCAGGAATTAAGGACCTTGAGATGGGAAGATTATCCTGAATGATCCCAACGGTCACGATTAATCCCAAGGGTCTTCATAAGAAGGAGGCAGGAGGGTCAGAATCAGAGAAGAGGGGGTGAGAGTGGAAGCTGAGGGAGGAGCCGTACAGGCAGAAGCCAAGGTAAAAGAGAGATTGATACTGAGCTGCTGGCCTGTGCTGGGAGGAAGGGGCCCGGAGCCAAAGCAAGCAGGTGGCCTACAGAAGCTAGAAAAGGCAGGGCAGAAGGTTCTCCCCTAGAAACTTCTGGAAGGAAGCAACCTTGCAGGTGCAATGATTCTAGAACATCTGGCCCCCAGAGAAAATAAATTCCTGGTTTCTCAAACCTGTCATTTTATAGTAATTTGTTACCGAAGCCAGAGGGAGCAAAGAGCCGCTGAAATGCCGTCCTGTCTTCCTTCTTCCTCCTCACCCTCCTCTTTCTTTCGGCTGCAGCACTTCTTTGTGTCTTCCATCTGAAGGGATAGACCTCCCTCTTTGACCGTAATGATTACGTGTAATGATTATAGCCTCAGTTACATTCAGGTAACACAAAAATCGTACTGTATCACTCTCCCTCAGCCTATACGTGAACACTTCTGTAAGTAGTTGGTTATTCAACTTTTCCATATTTATGTGGGTCTCACAACTTGATTATAGCCTCTTTGAAGACAGAAAGTCTGAATTTAATTTTACCCTGCTGGTTCTCCTAGAAGCATACCCAAGACCTTAATAGGCGTGATCCATCAATTGCTCTTCTAGCGTCTCAATCACACCATTGGCCAGCTGATACAGGAAGAGTGTGTTTTGACATGGTAAGAATATAAGCTTTGCATTCCAGGTCTTAACCCCAAGATATTTGAGCCAATACGCTTAATGACACATATTTCACTGGCTACAGGCTTACCTTTCTCTCCTCTAAACAGGGAATTAGCATCACTAGGATTTTACAAAATACTCCGAGCTCCAACTATTTGCATTTCTTCTTTTCACTGTTTCAGTGACTCTTCTATCCTATCAATTAATTCTTCATTTTTTTCCAATAAATCCCTTCCCTTTTTCTTTTTTAAAATAAGAATTTAAGCATATTTGATTTCTTTTTAAAAAAAAAATTCGAGTCCTGCCAAGCCCATAGAAAACCAAACTATAATTAAATTTTGCAATACCTTAAAACAAGCATCAAACAAAAGAGTGCATTGAAATTCCCCATTTCATTTGTAGCTGCATATCACTGAGTGCATTAAGGGTCCATAAAGGCAGTTTTGCTTTTAAAGGCAGGTGTTGGACAAAGAACTTCCTGCAGATGAAGGACCGCAACACCAGAACCACCATCCGTTTAAAATAATTCAATTAAGCGGAAGTCACCCTATAAATAAACATATTGAAACGTCCAATGGAAAACCAGAGTAATGATTAATAGAGTGTTTCCATATCAAAATTAACCCAGTTTTTAGCATCTGCACTATTAGAGTGTGGGCATGTCCGTGGCTCACCATGCTCATTTTTGCTTTATAAACACATATTAAACGTACATTCCATTATGCAAACTTTTACGCATGAGCATAATCTTTGCAGTAATTTAATTTATTTAGGGGAACCATAAAAAACTTATATCCCACTGATTTAAAAAATGTGTATCCCCATCTCTACGTTGAATGTATTCATTTACCAGGGTATAAATTTTGTTCGCTGTTATGGGTTTCACAGGCCCTAAGAGCTCCAACCTGCCTAGGACCCCTGGGGACAAAGTAGAGCCCCCTGACTCCCTGAGACCTGAGGCTTTCTTTTAATGCGATCCCCTTTTTGGCTGCTGTTGTTTTCAGGGAAACAAACGCAGCTTGTACTTGTGTTTTGGATGAGTTGATGCTGTTGTCCCAGCACAGCCCGACATCTCTTTCCCGCCTCTCACCCCGACCAGCACGATCGTCTCCGACTGCTCACTGGCCTTCAATAAGGACAGTATGTGCTGTGTAGCAGCTGCAAAAGACTTCACAAACGCTGGCTGACGAGAAGTGACAGCCCTGTATATCTCTCACCGGCATTGACAGCTGACAGATGGATACCACTCACACACAGAAAAAGAGCCCCCGGGACGATTCCCCAGCATTCTGTCTGTTCGCAGGGCCACATTTGATGGAGTGCCGCTCAGAATAATAAACCCGCACCGATTCGCTGCCGAGCCCTTCTCGAGTGCACAATGCCCTGGGTTTTTTGTTGCTTTTTTTTCCCCCCTCTAACACATGAACAAACCTATACATCGAAGCTCTGTTTTGTGCATTACTTTCTTCCCATCTTGATTTTGAGAAACAATAAAGAAAAAAAAAGAGGAGGAAGGAAAGAGAAAGCAGAAGAGCCCCCCAACATTTGTGACTTTCACAGAGGGGAGCGATCCGTGTATAATGGCACAGAACCCTGCCTGGGCTGGACGTTTAAGAATTCCTTCATCTTTCCAATCTGTTTGTTATTATCCTTTGGATTGTTTTTATTTCCTTCCATAAATCAGCTCATCCTTAAAAGCATCGCTGCTTGGTTAGCTGGGAGACAGTGACATAAAACTGGACAGGAGGGAGGCGTGTGGATACACAGGGTGGAGAAAAGGAGGGAGGCGGGGAGGAAACAGAAAGCACCCCTTCAGCCCCCTGGGTCGATGGACGACAAGGGGAGAGGAAGAATGGAGGTGAGAATGGGAAATCCCTCCAGCCTTTTGTTCCTAGATTTGCAGACAGTCTCTGCAGCTTTTGCCATGGCCCTTGTATTGCCCTGAGTCGCCCAGTCAAGTGCACCAGGACCCAGTGGTGTCCAGGAGGCGTCCAGCTGCCAGAATGGAGTGGAAGTAGAAGGTGCCTCTTCCACAAGGGGCTGGGGCGGGATCTGAAAACCAACAGCCCCAAGATAAGAAAAAGGGAGACTCACATCAACACGGCCTCCAAAGCAGTTTGTGATCTACACATGAGCTCTTCGCATGTAGCAGGGGAGAGGGCTGGCTTGCATTTGGATTCTCTCATGAGTTACACTGGAATGTTTTAGGGTATTCAGGTCATTTGATCCTTCTGTCCAGCTGTTTTATAGACACCCATGGCAGGTCAGCAGATGACACATCCTGACGATTTTTGTGCCTCTTCTTCTGACCTGGTCTCTGGTTCACGGTTCCCACCAGACAGCACTTGATGCCTCTTCCTCCAAGACTGTAATTTTCGGCAATGTGGAGGCTCTGAGAGGGAAGTAACTGGGTGCTGAGCTCTTCCTACTCCGATGTTTCCCATGGTTGCCATAGAAACCAAAGGCTGGGCTCCCACCAGGCACTCTGTCTCATCCTGGTACCTGGGGGTATGGCCCATGTGTTTATATGGACTGCCACTTTCATGCTCTGCTAGATGAGGAGGGCAGAGAGGTCCATTCCCATGGCCTGGCGGTCATCAGCTGCCAGTCCACTCCGGAGCTGCTGACCGTAGAGGGTCACTACTTAGATGAAGGAGACATACAGGCTAGGATTTTTGAGCAACCCCAGTGTGGGGAGAAAATCTTGTTTGTTTAACACATTCTGGAGGAAAACGTTCTGAATTCATCTCCCTTCTAAGTACAATGGGTCCCAATGTCTATGAAACAGTAAATGTCTGTGTAGGGGCAGGCTGATTGTCACCCAGGTGGAAGACACTCATGGAGGTTAGGAGTCCTAACCAAGAGACTGTGTTACCGCTCCTGGTTCTCAGAAAGAAGAAAGCCCCTCAGGGGCCAGCAATGATCGGGGTGGTCACACTGGCAAATATGAATGAATAAACAGTATTCTCGACCCTGAAAATCAGTCCGGGGCTACTTATGTCTGAATGAGCTACTCTGTGGTAACAAGTCTAGGTTTGCAAACGGTCCCTCAGTGATGCTACTCACTTTCACAGCACGTGCTCTGTTGCCCTTTTCTTAAATATTATGGGGTGTGGTGTCACTGCACAAACTAACCCAGAGTGTGGCTTCAATATCCATGTCCATCAGCAGTCAAGGGTTCCTACCACGATGCCCGTTCTTCCAGAAAGGCCTCTTGATGAAGGATCTGTAAACGCTTTGCAGAATCTCAACTAATGAAGTTCTGCATCCCCCACAAGGCAAACAGCACATATCACTCCTGCCATGCGTTGTGATCTTCAAAGCAGCGGACACAGTGTTACCGTATTCAGATCACCTAATTTGTCTCTCGTAACTTCATAAAAAATTCCTTAATGGAAATTTCCCAAGTGGACCTTGGCGAGAGGAAGTTTCCAGTGAGAGGAAATAAAGAAAAAGAAAGGATCACTTTCACTTTATGGTTTCTGTTCCTTTTAATTAAATAAAAGCAGCCGAGTGTGCAAAACTGGATTTGTGCCATATTACTCAACCTGAAGGGAGCATGATGTCAAGTTGCAAAAATCTAAAACTACCGCGAGTGTACTATTTAGAACTTAGAAATGTTTCCCCTCCAAGGGAAGTGTTTCCTTGATATAATCACCTTTTGAATCTATAGGCAGTCTACTCTCACGATATACAAAATCTGTAGGTGTGGACTCCAGCTTTAGATGGGGGTGGGGCGTCTTCTGAGTCTTGACCGGGGTCTGGTCCACTCTGCTCCTGCTGCTCATTCTCGGGAGGGCAACGATTGTAAGGCTGTGCATCTGACTTAATGGGAGCAAATAGCCATGGAGCCCTCCCAGCGCCCGGGGCATGTTGCGAGTGCCCTGGTGGGTGTGGCTTTGAGCCGCCCCCCAGCCCCACGAGGGGAGCACTGCCGCTGTCCCCGGCTTGCAATCAGAGGAGCTAGGACACTTTCTCCTGGTCCTGGAGCAGGCTGCTCCCCAACAGACAGCTCTTCATCGCCATCCCATACTGAACTCCTACCATAAGGTTTTTCCAAGCAAAACGGATTTGAAATGCTACTAATTGTGCTGATAATTAAGTTTTATGTAATTTGTGTTAATTAATCATTAGTGTTCTAAGTCCTTCCTCCCTCCAATAATGAGAAGACTGAATGAAAGCTGGCTAAAAACTGAAAGAAAAGGTAATTGTGAGAGTCCCAGGAAGGAATGACGAGGAGGCAGAAAGGAAGGAAGAAAAGAGGGTACACGTGTTCTCACTTTAGCGGCCTGGAGGGAGAAGCAGGAAACTCGGGGTCAGATGTCAGAGGGCGTGGCTGCTCCAGGCCCCCGGCAAGGGCACCTCATCCTCGATGCCGGCCTTGTCCTGTCCCGCCTCCCATGATGTGAAAACCGCCCAGCTCTGGCTGCTCATTACAACCGCGGAAGTGCTGGCCACGAGGTCTAATTGGAATTGATCTTGGGATAAACGCAGTATAACAAGCCTGACAAAATGTTGCACAACACACAGAAGGAACAGCCCCTGTCTTCTTGGGCCAGCGGGAAGGATAGTCAATACGACCACCTCCCCCCACAACTCCAGGTACAGTCTCACTGGCCCAGCCTCGAGGCGAAGGACCAGGCCTCATCCTGCTAGGAGCAAGTCTTGAAGACGTTCTCTCAGGAGCCAGCTCAGTTCATTCCTCCATGGCCCTAATGAAAGAGATTGTTACACGCCTTGCAAGGAGCATTCCGAGGCAATACCAGTTTTGTGCGCTCAGCTTCGCAGGCCTCTGTGCCTGTAGGGGCAGGTGGTGGGAGTAGTATTCACCCCCATTCATCACATACTGTGCCCATACCTTTCTGCTGATAAATCAACTTTTTCACTCTCTTCTTTCACTTTCATCAAGAGGCTCTTTAGTTCTTCACTTTCTGCCATAAGGGTGGTGTCATCTGCATATCTGAGGTTATTGAGATTTCTCCCGGCAATCTTGATTCCAGCTTGTGCTTTTTCCAGCCCAGCGTTTCTCATGATGTTCTCTGCATATAAGTTAAATAAGCAGGGTGACAATATACAGCCTTGATGTACTCCTTTTCTTATTTGGAACCAGTCTGTTGTTCCATGTCCAGTTTTAACTGTTGCTTCCTGACCTGCACGTAGGGTTCTCAAGAGGCAGGTCAGGTGGTCTGGTATTCCCATCTCTTTCAGAATTTTCCAGAGTTTATTGTGATCCACACAGTCAAAGCCTTTGGCATAATCAATAAAGCAGAAATAGAAGATTTTCTGGAACTCTCTTGCTTTTTCCATGATCCAGCAGATGTTGGCAATTTGATCTCTGGTTCCTCTGCCTTTTCTAAAACCAGCTTGAACACCTGGAAGTTCATGGTTCACGTATTGCTGAAGCCTGGATTGGAGAATTTTGAGCATTACTTTACTAGTTTGTGAGATGAGTGCAATTGTGTGGTAGTTTGAGCATTCTTTGGCATTGCCGTTCTTTGGGATTGGAATGAAAACTGACCTTTTCCAGTCCTGTGGCCACTGCTGAGTTTTCCAAATTGGCTGGCATATTGAGTGTAGCACTTTCACAGCATCATCTTTCAGGATTAGAAATAGCTCAACTGGAANTACTTTACTAGTTTGTGAGATGAGTGCAATTGTGTGGTAGTTTGAGCATTCTTTGGCATTGCCGTTCTTTGGGATTGGAATGAAAACTGACCTTTTCCAGTCCTGTGGCCACTGCTGAGTTTTCCAAATTGGCTGGCATATTGAGTGTAGCACTTTCACAGCATCATCTTTCAGGATTAGAAATAGCTCAACTGGAATTCCATCACCTCCACTAGCTTTGTTCGTAGTGATGCTTTCTAAGGCCCACTTGACTTCACATTCCAGGATGTCTGGCTCTAGGGGAGTGATCACACCATCGTGATTATCTGGGTCATGAAGATCTTTTTTGTACAGTTCTTCCGTGTATTCTTGCCACCTCTTCTTAATATCTCCTGCTTTTGTTAGGTCCACACCATTCCTGTCCTTTATTGTGCCTATCTTTGCATGAAATGTTCCCTTGGTATCTCTAATTTTCTTGAAGAGACTCTAGTCTTTCCTATTCTATTGTTTTTCTCTATTTCTTTGCACTGATCGCTGAGGAAGGCTTTCTTATCTCTCCTTGTTAGTCTTTGGAACTCTGCATTCAGATGGGTATATCTTTCCTTTTCTCCCTTGCTTTTTTCTTCCCTTCTTTTCACAGCTATTTGTAAGGCCTCCCCAGACAGCCATTTTGCTTTTTTGCATTTCTTTTTCTTGGGGATGGTTTTGATCCCTGTCTCCTGTACAATGTCACAAACTTCCATCCATAGTTCATAAGGCACTCTATCAGATCTAGTCTCTTAAATCTATTTCTCACTTCCACTGTATAATCATAAGGGATTTGATTTAGGTCATACCTGACTGGTCTAGCGGTTTTCCCTACTTTCTTCAATTTGAGTCTGAATTTGGAAATAAGAAGTTCATGATCTGAGCCAAAGTCAGTTCCCAGTCTTGTTTTTGCTGACTTTATAGAGCTTCTCCATCTTTGGCTGCAAAGAATATAATCAATCTGATTTCAGTGTTGACCATCTGGTGATGTCCATGTGTAGAGTCTTCTCTTGTTTTGTTGGAAGAGGGTGTTTGCTATGACCAGTGCATTTTCTTGGCAAAACTCTATTAGCCTTTGCCCTGCTTCATTCTCTACTCCAAGGCCAAATATGCAGGTGTTTCTTGACTTCCTACTTTTGCATTCTAGTCTCCTATAATGAAAAGGATATCTTTTGGGGGTGTTAGTTCTCAGTCGTGTCAAACTCTTTGTGATCCCATGGACTGTAGCCTGCCAAGCTTTACTGACCATAGAAATCAAGAATACTGGAGTGGGTTGCCATTTCCTCCTCTAGGGGATCTTCCTGACCCAGGGATCAAACTCAAGTTTCCTGTGGTTTCTGTATTGGCAGGCAGATTCTTTAAAACTGAGCCCCCTGGGAAGCCCATGGCGTATATATAAATAAGCATACTTATACATTTAGAATATTTATATGTTTCAAACCCTACCAAGTGGGGAATTGTGACCCCAAACTGATGCTTCATTTGTGTAAATTTGCTTTCTGTTTGTCATGGATTCTTAGACACAAAGCAGATTCCAAGAGAAAGAGAAAACTCGGAGGAGAACAGAGCAGGAAGTGAACTCCACTTTCTACCATTGTCTTTGTTTCCGTGGACAGAACTTCATCAAAACACACGAAGCAGCTTCAGACACCTCGGCGGTTTCCAGCTAGCCTCCCATCCTGTTTAGTGGTTTCAATCGACAGGTTTGGTGGCAGGAAAATTTCATCCAAAGGGTGTCAAGAAAGTTTCAAGGGATAGTTGTGTGTTCAGCAGTCCCCTTGAATGAAGCTTAATGTTATTCATTACAGAGCAGAGATAATCTTCTGATCCTCACCTCACATGTTTGTTGTAAGGATTAAGTGAACTAAAAGCAGGTTTTCTGTGTGAAAGGAAGTGGTAAGACCCTGTGCAAATGTTTGTATATAGGCTATTCAATAAATAAGATCACAGTGTTATGTTTGTACATAGGATATTCAAGTAAATAAGAAGACACTATTATGTGTGTATATAGAATATTCAAGTAAATAAGAAGACACTGTGTTTTAAAGAAAGAAACCAATGCTTTCTTTTCTAACAGCACCCTATCGGCCACAGGGTTGCAGATAATCATGGATTAATTGCAAACATGAAGAAGGAGCCTGAAGAAAACCATATCAGAGCTGTTGCTTCGGGGCAGACTCCAGTGCCTGAAAGCTGAAATGTTTTCTGTTATCGGAGATCCTTTGCTGGCACCTGAAATTATTTCTTTCATGTCTGATACTGAAGAACGAGGCTGCACCGCTCCCTGGAGATGAGCGATTGTTACCATGGTCTCATAACATATTGGCAGCTGATGCGGCGTCCATGTACACCTGTCACTCAAGGCTGCGACGTGCAGATGTGGCCGGCAAGCTCAAGTTCAGGCCCCGGGCCCTCTCTGCTGCCACTCACCCCTGGCACTCTGCACACACAGGGATGCACTCCAGCACCCTCACCCACCGCCTGGCACAGCTGTAAAGGCCACGTGCGGTGGTCACAGGTCTGCGTGTCAGTCCTGGGAGCTCGGGCTGGCAGGTGTGCAAGGCAGTGGGCAGACGTGTGGCCAGATAGACAACACTGCTGCACAGGTTCCTAGAACACCTCCAGTCTCGGTAAGTGCCTTCCAGCGAGAGTCAACTGTCTCCTCTTAGGCATAAGACTGAGGAACGTTTTATAAATTGGGAGGAACATTTTCCTAGTTTTTTTGATTACACAGTAAAGACCTCAGCATATAACTACTTAAAAGCTATCAAAGAAAAACCAAGGCTTCCTGTTATTTCAAAAACAATTCCCTGGTGGATGTGGTGACGAACTTCTGCGAAGGCTTGGCTCCAGAGCAGAAACACAGGAGTGAGCAGGTGGTGATGCCCCCGGGGCGAGTGGCGCCCCGTGGTCCGACTTCACTCCACGCTTCAGTGTGGGCCAGGCTCCCCAGAGCCTGAAAGTGAACGTGAGCCTCTCTTACCATTGTTATCGTTCAGATAGCCAAAATAACCAGATTTTCAACCTAAAATCTGTTCACACTGAATTTTCCCATGGGTTCATGCCACCAAATATATGCCCAAATCCCTGCTTAAAACGTAGGTTTTGATCCTATTTAAAAGACCATAGTGACTTCAGATTCTTCTTTCTTTTCCCTCCACCTAGGCCCCAGGGAACCAAGGTTTAGGTTATCTGTTTCCTTGGTGAGAAAATCCCAGAAAGACAGAATCTGTAGGCTTACATTTACCTTTTGCGACCAAAGTTAAGAGCTCTGCAAACTCTCTTCCTAGAGGCTTAAATTTAAGTACTTCCTCTTTTCCTACAGGCCACACTCAAATATACTAAAAGTATACCTAATTAGAATTCACAAAGAATAATTTTCAGTGTATGAGGAACACTATACATAAAAAATATAGGTTGTATGAGTGTGTGTGTGAAAACAAAGATAAGAAAACTATGTAGATTCTAGTAGGAGAGAAAGCAGAGAGGGGACAGAGAAGCGGGACGGGGGTAGAAATTGCCATTTCTCCAGTAATTGGCTGTATCAGGCCTTCTGGGAGTTCCTAATCTCATTTAAACTCCATAGTGACCTTGGGAAATTTGGTGTCAGTATCCCTCATCTATAGGTGAGGACTAGTCATCAGTCCACATCAAATAGTTGTGAATGGTAGAGCTGGTGTATGAAGCCAAGGCCCCTAACCCAAACTTGCAATGCATTTCATTCT
Source organism: Neotragus moschatus (assembly GCA_006410615.1). Lineage (NCBI taxonomy): Eukaryota > Metazoa > Chordata > Mammalia > Artiodactyla > Bovidae > Neotragus > Neotragus moschatus. Next base: position 217,209 of record SJYA01003002.1, on the reverse strand, counting down.
ACCTGGAAAATATAGATCTAGTTTACTCAAAGAAAATGAAGTTTGAAAAGTACCAGAAAAGGGGGAACATATTTATAGGTATAGCTGATTCACTTTGCTTTACAATAGAAACTAACACAGTATGGTCAAGCAACTATACTGCAAAAATTTTTGTTTTTAATCACACAAAAAACCACCAAGCACTTCCTGCTCATGTGGGTTGTGGCAAATAGTGATAACCCAAATAGTGATTCCCATTTTCCTTCCTTCATCTCTGGGCAACATTCCCTTCATCTTGGGAAGGAAAAGGTCCAGCTCTGTGAATCACCTGCCATCAGCTGGGGGAAGGATGGGGTGGCTAGCGTGGGTCTTGTCACCTTGATGCTACCAGCCTGGGTCCACTGGAGAATTATCAGTCCCCGTCACTCATCCCAGTCTACCCTTGAAGAATGAGCTTCAGGAATCGAGGGGCCGGGTAAAGCGGCTGCTGGGGCAGTCCTGACCCAGGAGACCCTGCTGGCCCGGACGTCCCCTTGTGACTCCGAGCTGCGGCTCAGCGTGGGCCTGGAAGAGGAAGGCAGAAGATGAGTGTTCCTGTCTGTCACCCGCGATAAGAGGCAGCATCACCCAGTCCTGGTCCCATCGCTTGACTTCTCATTCGCTCTGCTCTTTGTACACATCTAAACCTTTGCTTTTCCCCGGTGCAGCCCACGGTGAATACAGATTTGAATTTGCTCCGTGCAGATGTGGGGATTTGCCCTGTAATCTAAGGGGTTACTCATACTCTTCCACCCGGCTGATTAAAAAAAAAAAAAATACAAACCTGAGGCAAGAGTAAGCTGGTTGCCCTGGCAGTTCTGTCCAGTTGTCAGACATCGCTGTGACTCCTTGCCTTCCCCGCAGAAGCAGCAGGCGCCTGAGGGCTGGGCTTTTGTGCATAAGGACGAAGCTATGTTTGCAGCTGCTGGTTGGGGGAGCTGGCTGGAAGCAGGTTCCCAGTCACTGCAAGATGCCAAAGGAGGCCAAGATGGAGTTCAAGGCCCCCGTGATAGAAGAACGTGGACGTTTTCAAGGAGCCAATCATCAAGCTTAATTCCTGGGTTGATCTCCAAATAGCAGTTTTGTTTTTTTTTTCCTAAGTGAGAAATATCAGAATGAGTTCGAGTCTCCACCTCAAATTCGTAAATGCATCACTTTATGGAATCATTTGTCCATTTTTGTCTGCTGATTTACAGGACCAGTAATGTGATTCATCACGTCATCTGGTAAATAAATACGACACTTCATTAAACAAGGTAATCAAATTTAAGCAGTTCTCTTTTTGTGTTAACCACCGAGACCCTTACATCTCCATTGCTCTAGAGACTCTCCTGCCGTAATGAACACAGATTCCAGGAAACGCGCACCGGGCATCTCCTTATGGGGTGGGGGAGGGTGCCTTCACAAACAACCAATAATGACATTAATAACAGCCAGCAATTTGCTGTAATGAAGCATTTTAATATCGGGTGGGGGGGTAGTTTGAAGGGGAGGAGGGCACATTGCTTAGATTCATTAAAGCTGGAACATTGGAACATCTTGGAGGATCTGTTAGCAGGCTAACAGAGCACTTTAAAAGAGTGCATTTCGGGAGGGAATTTTTCAGCTATTTTTGCATTTGCCATCTGGAATGACACTGCAAGCTGGCAAACGTGAGAATAATGTACGATATTTCCATCACAGAGAGTTAGTTACGGATTCAGCTGGGAATGAGAGAGCGCCTGAACACCAGTCGGATAACTGTAATTACCCCAACTTTGACCTTCTTGGACGGTTCAGACAGCTTCAGTGCGCTTAATGTGTGTTTCCCTGTGGAAGCAGGCAATGTCTAATGACTGAAATGAACAGAGGCGGTACCTGCGCTGTGCAAACTGCCACCAGGAGCAGGATGGGGGGAGGAAGGACATGCATTCAGGTGAGGGCGGTGGGGCTGAGGACTGACCTCCCACGCCCCCAGGTTCAGCGAAGTTGACTGACACCCTGGGCCTCCAAGCAGCAGGCTCACACATCCCTTGGGTGTAGCGAGTTCTCACGCCTGTTGACGAGCAGGTTATCTCCAACTGATGAGTGTTTAGTATAGTCTCAGAAGTATAGATCCAAAATACATGGGCTGCAACATTTCACAGATCATCCAACACAGCGTAAGTAGCCACCTCTCCATCTTGACTGACAACACTTTCCAACCATAAAAGCATTCACTTTGTTGTGAATTTACATTGTTGACGCTTGTGAATTAGAAAGGACTTTCTGCAGAACAGAAAAGATCTAATTATAATGGCTTCTTCAACCACCGGCTCCAAAGTCTTAACAGAAATAAAATTTTTTGAAAATTTCAAGAGTTGATTTTTAATAGCTTAAAAACTTTGTCATCAAGATATTAAAAATTAGAACAAAAAAGTTTCTCTCTTTGTGGCCCTAAAAGAAGTGGCCTTATATCTGGCCTTTAAAATAAGAGTCAAAGTGTTTTTTGACAGGCAAGAAATAAAACACGTTAGAAGTTTCTTAGAAAATAAGTGTTGACGTCAGCCCGCTGGACCAGGGTGCTGGCACTATGACTATCCCAGTGGGGGAGTGACCATACCCTTTTCATCAGGGCTCTAGGTCAACGCCTGAAACATTTTGGGTGTGCACCTGGCCTTTTTTGCTTTAGTATTTGTTAAAGCAAAATGAGCAAAGACACATGAGTGAAAACCAAGCACAAAGATAGTGACTCTGTAAATTAAACAGAGTGTCCGAGTGAGGATAATACAAAATACAACCAGAATGGAACAATATCCAATTTTATTAGAGGTTAAAAATATACCACAATAGTAACACAACACAGCACAACGCCGTGGCACACTCTGCCACACAACACAAGGCGATAGAGTGCTATTGTTAGGGTATCGGCCTCTTCTCACCTACCGAAGGCTATCTTGGCGCTTCTAAGTTTTGGCCCGGTAGAATTTTTCTTTGGGGGGAAGTACAAATACCAGTTTTAAAGTAGAAGCGTATGTAGTTGAGTACAACACAGAGAACACTGCTCAATATCCTATCATAGCTTGAATGGGAAAACACTGGGAAAAGAATAGATACATGTATATTCATTACTGGATACACACAAACGAATCACTGCTGTACACAGGGAGTTAGCACAAACATTGCAGATCAACTGTGTGTGCGTGTTGAGTCACTCAGTCATGTCCAAGTCTTTGAGACCCTGGGGACTGTAGCCCGCCAGGCTCCCCTGTCCCTGGGATTCTCTAGGCAAGAATTGGGTTGCCTAGAGTGGGTTGCTGTTTCCTTCTCCAGGGAATTTTCTAGACCCAGGGACTTAACCCACGTCTCTTATGTCTCCTGTATTGGCAGGTGGGTTTTTTACCACCAGGGAAGCACAAAATCAACTATACTCCAGTACAAAGTCAACTATACTCCAATATAAAATTAAACTGAAAACAATTTTCTTTAAAGCTAGCTATCTTTCCAGTATCTAATGCAACCTGCTTCATGTTGTATGAAGGCTTTGAAAATCTAGATCCACAGGTAAACCACAGCTGCTGGGGCGCTTGCTCCCTGGGCATCCTGTAAAACCATCATGGAAGGAAATCAGGTTATTCCTTTCCCATAGTATCCTGGGGTTTGGCAGTGTGGACTGGCGTTTCCTTTACACAAGGGCTTTACCAACAATATTTAGTGGGACTCCATGGAATTTTTAATAGCCCTGCTGATCTGATCATTACATTAACACATTTCTAATAATTAATGTTTCTTATATTTGGCTAACTCCTACTTGGTTAAAATGATTATTATAAAAAAACATAATGTAAAATTTTAATTTTCAAAGTTTCATGTAGACTTCCTGAGCTACATATATTTATGTGTGTGTTTATATATATAAGGGAGTGTATATATACATATATATATATGTGTGTATATATATATATATATATATGGGAGATGATTCTTAACTCTTTTATTTTTGCAGAATTTTCAACTGGTTTTAATACATCATGTGCTCAATTTAGAATATATATTAAGTGCATGGTTTGTTTATGTTATTTTTAGTTCGTATCTTATAAATTAATATTTGTACTTTTTAACATTGTTAATACTTTACTGAAATGGCCTGATGTATCTTGAGTCCTTTGTATTCATTGTATTACTTTTGAGATATTCCATGACTTAAAATGTTTTTATTCTTATTTCACACTTGGTTAATAGTTTAATGAATAGAATTTTTAATTCTGCTCAGTAGAACTGAATTTTCAATACAGAATGTTCTGTGTTCATTGCACCCTGCTCTTGTTTCATGAAAAGAATAGATTCTTTTATCTCCCTGGGGATATCAGTAGTTTCTTTTGAAATTTTCTTCAATCTTAATCTCTTTTTCCTCTAATAATTTTAACCTTTGTTCATTTTGGTCTTTGTTTTTTATTTTGAGCAATTTCTTTAAATTTCTGCTCCTTCTTGGCTTATATTTAGGAGGAAAAAAGAGAAAGGACCCTTTACGTAAGATCTTTTATATAGTTAGGATCTACTGACATACACAACTAGGCCTTATTTCATTCCAGGTATGTCTTATCAGCTATGCCTTTGATAGATATCCTCTTCCATTTATCTTCTTTTGTTTTTCTTCAAAAACTGATGATTTTAGGTTGGGCAATATATCACATCTCACACTTTTCCATCTCTTAAAACTTTTGTTTTCTTTTTCTCTGTCTTCTCCCCTTGGACAACTTCTGTAAATTATTCTCTATATTAATAATTCAATTTTCTGGCTAGTATAAATTCTGACATTTACTTTTTCCTAAAGGAGCCCTTTGGGTCCCTTGTAATTCTTCCATCTTTACTTATCTCCCATTTCCTCACACCCTGTTGTGTTCAAGCTTCCAGCTTTGATGTTCCACTCCTATTTCATAACTATATCACTAAAAGGATACCAAAAAGTTTTCATAAATTCATTTTATTTCCTGTGCTGTGCTCAGTCACTTAGTCTTGTCTGACTCTTTGTGACCCTGTGGACTGTAGCCCGCCAGGCTCCTCTGTCCATGGGATTCTCCAGGGAAGAACACTGTAATGGGTTGCCATGCCCTCCTCCAGGAGATCTTCCCAACCCAGGGACTGAAGCTGGGTCTCCCATATTGTAGGCAAATTCTTTACCACTTTAGTCACCAAAGAAGCCCATCTTATTTCCCACTAGAAGTCTATTTGAGCATTGTTCTCTTTCTCTTCCTAGCCAGAACACGCCATTTCTCATCTCTTGCAGATGTACTTTGAAGACTTTATCACCAATCAGAGGGGTGGGCTCTGCAGACCTGCTCTAAGTTCCCTTTTTGCTCGAGTGTGGATTCTTGCTCTCAGCCTGGTCATCTGGTGAATGTGCCCACCCGACTCTCCCAGAGTCACTCATTGACCATGTTCCTTAATCAAATTTCCCTGGAAGGGAGCCAGTAGAAAAGTTTTCCAAGATTCAGTCTATAAATTGTCTAGAAGTCCTTATTTTTGTGGCACATTTGAGTCTCCTTAGGCATTTAGTGAGAAGGAATCGGCTGTGTTGGGAAATTTTAACAGACACCATTTTTAGATGAAAAGCTTGATAGGTCCTACCCAATCTGTCCTCTATCCACTTTTCAAACTTCCAGAAACCCACTGGTTTGTGGAATAGGCCACCCTCTGCAACATTTCTCCATTTCTCAGGAAAACAGCCTACTGTTCTTATTTTCCCATCCATTAAACAAGGGTGTGTTCATCTTCGGCACTTGGCTGTGTGTTCATTAAACCAACGGCTGGCTCTGTTCCATGTCTTCTTGATGAAATGATGAGAAATGTGATCCTGAACTGACTGAATATACATGGTGCCACTAAGCCCTGCTCCTTGGTGGCATTAGTATTGCTATTATTTATTATTTACATATTTAATGACCTTATTGATATTGTGCACTGTTAGTGCTACTAATTATAACACAATAAATATAATTTATAAACATAGTTTATGGGGATCTACGTAATCGACCGCTAGTGACAATGCCTGCTGCAGCTGCAGACGTCTTCCCCCGTAAGCACAGATGATCCTAAGAAAGAGGCCCATTGGCTCACAGAAAACCTTTTAAATAAGTATTTTAATGCATTGTAGACAGATTGCAAGTAACACGTGTTACTCGCTTCAAAACTTATTTTTGAAGATTGCTTCAAAAGTAAATCCAAATGATCATTTTATGCGAATGGCGTGCTTCCCTGTCTGAAACTTCACAAAGTGTTTACAAAGATTCTCCTATAACATCACAGCAAGATTTATCATGTGGAGTGTCAATTTAAGAACTGTGAGGATTCCAGGATAATATTATGGCCAAAACATAGAAGTGCTATGGGATAAAGGAAGACGTCTCTTGTCTCTGGGAAGAGAGGTGCTAGGTCATGAGAACGGTTTTCCTGGATTCAGAGATAGAGAAAATGAGGAGTGGGTGAGAAACTACGGGGTGGACGCAAATTAGAAGTGGATGTAACTGAATAGGTCAGATTTCCAGTCATCTATTCGAGGGAGTCAAAATGTTGGATGAAACAAGCCTTGATCTGCTTCTAAACTCCTGAGTGACTGTCGCTATGTGTTGGGTGCTGCCAGCAAAGGAGAACAATTTCCTAACTTTCTTCACCATTGAGGCTCATTGAGACTTTACACACATCACACACTTCACACACATATCTCATGCCAAAAATATCTTACTGTGCATAGGGTCAATCTGAAAAGGGCATAGTTTAACTAAATAAACCAAATAATTTACTTCCAATAAAATTGCTTTACATGCAAGAAATATCACCATGGAGAACCACATCTGGTGTTGGAATCAGTCGTGGCTTTGTGTAATTGGACCTTTTGTGCTCAGTTGCTAAGTCATGTCCGACTCTTTGCAACCCCATGGACTACAGACTGCCAGGCTCCTCTGTCCATGGGATTTCCCAGGCAAGAATACTGGTGTCTGGGTTACCGTTTCCTACTCCAGGGGATCTTCCCAACCCAGGGATCAAAGCTACGTCTCTTGAATTGGCGGGTGAGTTCTTCACCACCAAACCACCAGGGAAACCCCAGTTGGACCTTAGCTAAAAGTAGACCTTGCTTTGTCTCATGTGTGAAATGTGGGCATGGAGAAGCCAGCCAATAATGTCCATCTTTACATCAATTATTTGCTAGTTGTTTCTGGAGGGGCTTGGCTTCAGCCTCACACTGTGTGCATACTTTAGAAGCATTTAAAGTGCCTTTGCCAACCTCAACTAGCTTCTTCTGCAGCATGCTTCTTTTTTGCTTTTCAATACATTTTTTCCCCCAAAACACACACACTTTGCAGACCTACCTCTTCATCCTTCAAGGTAGCTCCTTTTAGTTTAAATTAATATGCTTTCTGACAAAGAGACCTATGTTTCATTTTCATTAAAAAAAAGTGTCTTAGGTAGATAAGTCTGAAATATTCCTAAGTACCAAAACACCTTCCAATACTGCTCTTTGACCTTAACTTTTATTCCAAATGCCCTTTGAACACATTGTACACATATTCACAACAGTAATTTGGGCTATCCTCCCCACCCTCTAATCCTTAATATTCTCCAGTACAAACAAGATAAATGAGATCTCTTGGTACAAATTTTCCTACCCAACTGCCTCACTGAATCAATTAAGAGTTCCAAAACTGAGATGCTTCCTGTAATCAATACATGTGTATTGATGTGGTTTTGTTTAGTTTTCCTCTTCAAATTAATTATTTCCTTATATCCACAGAGAAGCCTATATTCAACTGACAAATCTTAGAATGGAGCAAGTAGAATAATTTACTTCCCAGACTTTATTGAAACTCCTAACTTGTGAGGGGGAAAAATGTTATTTTCCACGCACATGTGCTAAGTTGCTTAAGTCATGTCCAACTCTTTGTGACCCTATGGATGGAAACCATAGGCTCCTTTGTCCATGAGATTCCCCAGGTGAGAATACTGGAGTGGGTTGCCATTTCTTCCTCCGGGGATCTTCCTGTCCCAGGGACTGAACCTGTATCTCTTACATCTCCTGCACTGGCAGGCGAATTCTTTACCACTGGGATGCCCCAATGTTCCTTTAGTTACTAAAAATTATTCATGAACCAATCTAGCTATTCTGGACACATTTTAGAGCAGTAGCTTCTAGCTAGAACCTCTTAAAGGGAACATGCCATTCTACAAATACGTGGGCAAGCTAGAACACTAATATTCTTTCTTCTGACAAGCATTATTTTCCAGTCTATGGAGAAGTTGCCAAGCGGGAAGGAATAAAAATATTCCCAAATATTAGGCTGGGCCATACAAAACTGCTAATATTGGATCACATTTTTACTTACAAAAGAAAGCAGTTTCATGAGGCTCGGGCCAATATCGAAGCATTAATGGTGCTTTCTAGACACAATAAATTTTATTCCACACACCTAAGCAAATAGCAAGGTGGTGGGCGACCAGTTAAGTGCCTTAAATAGCAGACCCTTTTACAGTTGTAGCTTTATGAGCCTCTCAAAGAGGCTATTTGGTTCCCTGAAATGTCCATCCCCCTCCACGGAGGAGGGAGCCTCAACTCTGGCAGCGTGAGCCAGGTTAAAGCTAAATAAGACGCCAGTGGGAGAGTCCTCATGCTTATAATATGGAGCCATTACTCTCTGGCACATCTTTAAGCAGCGACCCCAAAGACATTTGGAAGTTGCACCACCAACCAGGGTGTACTTCACACCTCTTTCCTTTTGGTTATTTCCCTTAGCTAAAAGCAGAAATGCTAGAGTTGCTCCAGAGTCAGGAAATGGAGCTAAGCAGATGTGCACAAGATGGATCACTTTTGATGCACCCAAGAGATTTGCATTGACAATGTATTAAAATGAAATTATCTTTAAAAATGAGCATGATTAGTAACAACCCAGAAAGTGAGCCAGGATTTCTACAGTAGAAGAAAATGAAACAGCGTTTTTGGCATTGGGGTCAGTCTCCAGACACCCATGTGGTTACGTTATCACCATATTAAAGCAGGACTGCTTAGAGACGGGAAGAAACAAATAAGGACTGTGGTCTTCACAGAACTCATTCTGATACCTTCCACATCTTGGAAGGTGAGAAACCAGCAGAGGTTGCAAGTATCCTGCCATTGCATCTCCTGTCCTTTGTCCCTAGGTCAGGAGAACACTCTTCTCATGTCCAGTAATGCAGGTTCAGGAATGAAAACAGGTGACGCACATGGAAAAAGTTTAGTTTTTATTAAAGCTCCATCTCCCATACCGTCCCTTTTCCTTATCACACCAGCAGTGTCTGAAAATGTGAAATTCCAGTTAAGTGACCACCTTATGGTTTTGTACACCTTTCCTCCAAAACATCAGGCTGGTCACAAAGCTGCAAATGACATTTCTCATTCATTTCAACAATAACAATCTACAGTAAAATGTGTCTTCAAAGACGAGAAATAAAAAAATTCAAGTTTTTTGTGCATGAGGCCAAATATGTATCTAATTGAAAGCTTCAAATTTGGGGGCCTCATGTTGACATCACCATAACACATTTGTAACTGCAGGAAGGAAGTTATTAAAGTAACACTGTGTCTTCATGGCTACTTATTTTTTATATTTTAAATATATGCCCTTTACCTTTCTAGTGTTTATCTCATATGAGAATTTATAATTTATGATCAACTAAATTTTCCATGTTAAAGGAAGATGAACTAGAATTGCCATGATCATATTATGATGATAACTGTATTAAATACTTCATATTGTTATTCTACTTTGTGTACTTATTTCACTAATTTGCTACTTTATCATTTTAAAGCACTTTTTGGACCTATTCTCTTTTTTTCCCCTTGTCATAGGATTAGATTCTTCCTGTTTTATAGCTAGTGGAACGTAAAACCTCAAACCATATCTTCATAGAATCTGTACCTAAACTCATACTGTCCAATTTGTAAGATAAATGCATTTTTTCATGACTCCTAGAGCTAGTGCTTCCTGGCTGCCCACGATGTGTGTAACTAATGATACGAGGGGACATAACCCACCTTTCTGCCCCCAAGGGTCTTGCTTACTTTGGTCCTCAAGCAAAACAGCCTGGGACAGCAATGTCCTCTTCATAAAGCTTTGCAAGAAAGAATTGCATCAAAATTAATTTTCAAAGGTAAAAATTACTGAAATGAACTTGTTTAAAGCTAGACACTGAGTCAAATGATTTCTCTGAAGTGAAAGAGTTCCAGGAGCCTCATTTTTCCCGGCATAATTTTAAAGATTAACACTCTTGCCCCTCCCCGCCCCCAAGAAGATCATCACCAAAGATTTATGTCTATCATATTCAAGAGCAGCTCTGAGTCGGGGTGGATATTTTTTACATAAGTGTAATTATATGTAAGTGCTATAATTTAATTACCACAATTCCCTCCCTATTGATTTCAGATACTCATCTGGTGCCTACAGATATGGTGGTGTGAAGCTGACGGATAGGATCATCTGTTTGAACGCCCATGGACACTGCAGGAAGGCAAAAAATGATCGCTCATTAACAAATATCAAGGAATTTTGTTCCAGGAGACATTAAGGTAACTATTTTAAGTTAAGAGCTAGGTTGTCAGATAAAGAGGGCAGAAAAAAAGCCTAACCATAAAATGTTACTCACATCATGTGAGTAACTCACAAAATGTTACAACATCTAAGGAAAAGAGATACAAACGGGCGAAATGCATATATTCAAATCAAATATTAAGAGCACATTGATACAGAAAATTAAAAACTAGTGCAAAATCTACCATTGGCATTAATTCAAACCAGGGGGCTACTGGAGATAATAAGTAGAAAATTCAGATCAGTAGGGGTGTTGTCCCTGTCTCCAAAGAACAGAACTCAGAATGTGAACTGATTAAATCCTAAATTTTCCCACAGTGTCCTATAGTTTTCAGAGGTTGGAGATAGCAACTCACTCAAATATTCTTGCCTGGAAAATTCTATGGACATAGGAGCCTAGTGGGCTACAGTCCATGGGGTGGCAAAGAGCAGGACACGCCTGAACACACACAGCTATGCACATTCAGTTATTTTGCTATTCAGTCACTCAGTCGTTTCCGATCCTTTAGGACCCCATGGACTGCAGCATGCCAGACTTCCCAGGCCTTCACTATTTCCTGGAATTTGCTCAAACTCTTATTCTTTGGGTCGATGATGCCATCCAACCATCTCATCCTCTGTTGCCTCCTTCTCCTCCTATCCTCAATCTTTCCCAGCATCAGGGTCTTTTCCAATGAACTGGCTCTTTGTATCAGGTGGCCAAGGCACTGGAGTTTCAGCATCAGTCCCTCCAAAGAATAATCAGGACTGATTTCCTTTAGGATTGACTGATTTGATCTTCTTGCAGTACAAGGGACTCTCAAGAGTCTTCTCCAACACCACAGTTCAAAAGCATCAATTCTTCAGTGCTCAGCCTTCTTTATGGTCCAGCTCTCACTTCTGTTACACAACTATTGGAAAAACCATAGCTTTGACTATATGAACCTTTGTCAGCAAAGTGATGTATTTGGTTTTTAATACACTGTCTAGGTTTTTCATAGCTTCCTTCCAGGGAGCAAATGTCTTTTAATTTCATAACTGCAGTCACTGTCTACAGTGATTTTGGAGCCCAGGGAAGAAAACACCTCAAGAGAAAGGTCCCTTTTACAATGATGGGATTTTAGCATGAACAGAAAGGCCTTCTGGGCCTTCCATCTTCCACAGCATGTTTGTCTCAAGATCAGTTTGCTGTACTTGGGATGTGCTCCAGCTTGGGGATCTGTACAAGACATTCTTTAATGAATGTATTGTTAGGTTGACCATCTGTCTCTCGGGATGAGAACTTAAAGTTCATAAGTACAAGATCCTATCTGCCATGTTCATTGCTATATCCCAAAGCCATAATAAAAGGGCTATTTAAGGCCAAAATAAAATCCAAATATATTAATGACAATAATTAGTGAAATTTAAAAAAAAACAGATAAAACCTATGGGAAGAACCCAGTTGGGGAAAAAAAAATCAAGAAATGGCTTGAGCTTCCCATTAAAGAAGAATTTAATAATAATTATAGGAACTCAATAAAATGAACCCTCAAAATAAGATGATTAAAAAAAAAACATGAAAGAAAGAATCAAAGTATATCCTATGGTCAATTTGACTCTTTCCATAACTAGATAATAAAGACTATATAGTATAATTTTTGTATTAACAATATACTGAGTACAGACAAATTTTATCCAGTCAACAGATGTTGAGACTTTCAGCTGAGTTATAGCCATAAATTCTTGGTGCATGTTTTGGAAGGTATTCTCAAAAATTGTAACACTTAATTAAACTAGTAAAACTTTCTCTTAAAATTTATGGTTTTGTTATTAGATTACTTTGGGGGTTTTAATATTCATTTTAAATAATTTTATCCTAAATTCACACATGAGGCCCTCTGGATCAGAGACAGATTTCTGATTAAATGCCTCACAATAAATAATATGTTCAAGGTCCCTTTTTGTCCCTAGTCCTTTCCCTAAGGCAATGCAAGGAAAATGATGGGGATTCTTCCAACACAAATGTCTAGACAGCCCAGAGGTGAGTGTGATGGGTGGTTCCTGGTGACAGCTTGGCTAGACTCTAGTGCCTAGTTACTTATCAAACACTAATCCAGGCATTGTTGTAAAGTTATTTTCTAGACGTGGCTGACACCCACAGTGAATATCACTGTCTAATATACTATGTAATTCATTTATGTACTCTGTTTATTATTTATAGTCTGTCTTCCCAGTCAAAACGTAAGCTCCAGGAGGGCAGAAACTTGTGTTTACAACAGTGCCTGCTGCCTCATGGGCATACATAATGATTAATTTAAAGAAGCAAATGGCTTGATTTTTCTCAAGAGCCAATACCCATATTTTACCATAAGTAAAAAAAAGTTATCTTAGTAGAGAGTTACTGGTGATTTTAAAGGGATGAGTCCATATAACTGTCTTGAAAAGCAATTGAATGAGAGAAAACAAAATGTAAAATGTAATTACCTTGACTCTGCAACTTCAGAATCTTACTTGGAAGAAATAATTGCTTAAATATGGAAAAATGTTTGCATGAGAATGATCATTGCAATGCTGTTTATTACAGTAAAATTGGGGAGAGGATTAACCATAAGAATAGTGGTGATATAAATTATAGTACAGGACACCAAGTAACATTGAGAAACAATTATAAATATAATGCCTTGAAGCAAGGTAGCAACAGTGGAAAAGTGGTGAGATAAGATTTACTAGACATCACTCATGCTATGTGAGAAAAAGAGAGGACTCAGAAATGATTCCCAGATTTTTGACCTGGGGAATTGGTAGGTAAGCTTGATCTCATGTAAGAAGAGAAAGTTTGTGGTGGATATTTTCAGTTGGGAATATCAGAATTTCAGTTGGTCATGTTAACTTTGAAATTTCTAAAAGACCATTTTTGTGGGTTTAATTTTGTCCCCACCCCCCAGAGACGTACCGAAGTCCTAACCTCTGGTAGCTGTGAATGTGGTCTTACTTGAAAATAAGTCAATACAGTATACTGACACATATATATGGAATTTAGAAAGATGGTGGTGTTAAACCTGTACGCGAGATAGCAAGAGAGACACAGATGTGTAGAACAGCCTTTTGGACTCTGTGGGAGAGGGAGAGGGTGGGAGGATTTGGGAATATGGCATTGTAACATGTATGATATCATAAGGGAAACGGATTGCCGGTCTAGGTTCGATGCAGAAGGCTTGGGACTGATGGGCGGGGATGATCCGGAGGGATGGTGTGNATTTAGAAAGATGGTGGTGTTAAACCTGTACGCAAGATAGCAAGAGAGACACAGATGTGTAGAACAGCCTTTTGGACTCTGTGGGAGAGGGAGAGGATGGGAGGATTTGGGAATATGGCATTGTAACATGTATGATATCATAAGGGAAACGGATTGCCAGTCTAGGTTCAATGCAGAAGGCTTGGGACTGATGGGCGGGGATGTTCTGGAGGGATGGTGTAGGGAGGGAGGGAGAAGGGGGGGGTCCAGATTGGGAACTCAGGTACACTTATGGCTGATTTATGTCAATGTATGGCAAAATGAGTACAGTATTGTAAAGCAAAACAAACTAAAAAATTAAAATTAAAAAAAAAGAAAAAGAAAAAGCTGTGATAAATTTTATTTCAATACATAGACAGTATCATATACATATAAAAACATGTTTATATGTATATAAAACATTTATATGTATATAAAAACACATGTATATGTATATAAAACATTTATATGTATATAAAAACATATATATGTATATAAAAACACATTTATATGTATATGAAACCCATATATAGGAATAGAATGCCCATGTTAGAGAATCTTAGATTTAGTGTGTTATAACATGCATCTCAGGTTTCCCAGGTGGTAAAGAACCTGCCTGCAAATGCAAAAGACATAAGAGATGCAGGGTCAATCCCTGGGTCAGGAAGATCCCCTGGAGGANAACATATATATGTATATAAAAACACATTTATATGTATATGAAACCCATATATAGGAATAGAATGCCCATGTTAGAGAATCTTAGATTTAGTGTGTTATAACATGCATCTCAGGTTTCCCAGGTGGTAAAGAACCTGCCTGCAAATGCAAAAGACATAAGAGATGCAGGGTCAATCCCTGGGTCAGGAAGATCCCCTGGAGGAGGGCAATCCACTTCAATATTCTTGCCCGGAGAATCCCCATGGACAGAGGAGACTGGTGGGCTACAGTCCATAGGGTCACAAAGAGTCGGATATGACTGAAGCAACTTAGCACGCAGGCATGTACAATATCTATCTCAGATAAAATTTGTCTGCATCTTAACACCAATGTTTCCTGGAATATAATAAGTTGAAAGCATATTATTGTTTAAGAGGAATGGGGTAAAATTAAGGGTATAAACTCAGGTGGCTGTCCAAATAAACAAGAATAATTTTGCCTATGTTTCTATTGTGCTTAGTCGCTCAGTCATGTCCGACTCTTTGTGACCTCATGGACTGCAGCCTGTCAAGCTCCTCCCCTGTCCCTGGGATTCTCCAGGCAAGAATACTGAAGTGGGTTACCATGCCCTCCTCCAGAGGATCTTCCCAACCCAGGGATCAAACCCAGGTCTCCTGCATTGCAGGTGGATTCTTTTACTGACTAAGCCACTAGGGAAGCCCCAATATTCAATGCAAATAACATTCAAATAGAATCTTCCATTTAAAATAAAAAATGTATTCACATAATTTTCTTTCTCTCTAGCTGGAGACAATTAGTCATGTGCCAAAGGTAAACAATTAGTATTGAGAGAAAATTGACATACCATATGGAAGTGTGATTTTGGCAAGACACAGTAGTGGTGGACTCTGAGCATAACACCTGGGGTCATCTGTCTTTGGTGTTTCCCACAGCTGGAGATGACCAGCACATCTTCAAGTCTATGGCAGATAAATAGAAAGACAAATCAATGGGCACGCAGACTGGTGGCTTTAGAAACACCGAGAATCATAATGCACGCTGTGTCACATTTTCAGACACATTTAAGAACGTTTTTAGGGCTTCCCTGGTGGTTTGGTTGGTAAAGAATCCGCCGGCAATGCAGGAGACCTGGGTTTGATTCCTGGGTCAGGGAGATCCCCTGGAGAAGGAAATGGTTACCCACTCCAGTATTCTTGCCTGGAGAATCCCATGGACAGAGGAGCCTGGCGGGCTATAGTCCACGGGGTCGCCAAGAGTTGGACATGGCTTAGGGACTAAACCACCACCAAGTGCTTTTCAGTGACGTGCTAATGAATGTTTAATAAGTTCTCTGAATAAAACAATGTGTACATATATAGGTATACAAGTTTATTACAGATTTTTCTGAGATAAAGGGTGTGTTGTGTGCAATTTACACATAATACAATATTTTTATTTTATATTCCATGTAGCTAATTGATTTTTACATAATTCTTTTCATAATTTTTGCCAAACTCTTGTATTTGTCACTAAATCACAGTTGCAATAGGCAAATAAACATAGTGCTGATTGATATTTTCCTGTTAATGAGTAAAAAGCAAAACAAAGAAGGCTTTTTGTCATTGACTTTACCAACTTCTTTGCAGTATTGGATAATAGTTTTTGAATTTTAGAAGAATACCTCAATTTTTTGTGCTATTATATTGTGATAACGATAGACGTATTCCAGTTTACAGTTGAATTGCATTATTAATATTATTGCCATCATTTCCTTAAGTTCATACTAGAGACTGACAAATAACCTGTAGGTCAAATATAGCCTTTTTTTTTTGTAAATAAGTTTATGGGGGACACAGCCACATCTATTTCTTTAAGTCTTATCTGATTGCTTTCACCACAATTGAGTGGCTGAGATGGAGGCTGCATGGTTCTCAAAGACTAAAATATCTACCATATGGCTCTTTCCAGAAATGATTTTTTGACTCTGGAAATAAACCAACACTTACTAAGAAGATTTTCTGTGACAATGAAGATAATGATGAAGATGCCTTTTATGTGTGCTGTTTAATACAGAAGTCACTTAACTACACTGGCTATTTTATTTATTTATTTGTAATCGACTGATAATTGCTTTAAAGTATTGCAATGGTTTCTACCAAACATCACTGGCTACTGAACACTTGAAATGGGCCTACTGCAACTGAGGAACAATACTTTTCATTCTTTTTTAATTTTAACTAATTAAAAAGTCCACATGTTGCTAGTGGCTACTTCATTAGACAGCACAGATCTAGACAGTCAACAAAACCATGAATCCTGCCCTGATTTGCAGCATTTGCTGATTTGGGAGTTGTAAATACACTGATTTTGGCCAATTTCAAGTACAATATTCTATCATGGAATGATGCACTGGGAAGAAATATTATATAGTATTATAATATTACACATTATATATATTAAATAGTATTATATATATTATATAGTATTTCCCATGCAGGCGTAGATGTAAATAAGACATAATAGACATAAATAAACTCAATAGCTTAGACACAGATAAAATAATAAAAATAATTAGAAAGTGATGAGTTTTGGGTATTTGCTTTTAGTAACATTTTAAAATTATAAATTTATAACATTTAATTTTAATAAGAGCTGTGTATAACAATGGGTTTCTAAAACCCTGAAAAACATGACAACTGTCTCTCTCAAGCCAGTGCAATCTAGCTTCAGTCAGTGTTTTTACACATAGTAAGTTCCTAAGTAGTTCATTCTCTACAATTTGATCAGGGTTTGTTTTTTTTTTTGTCATGTTTATGTCTATTCTCTTACCATTTTTTACATTAAAAATAGTATGAGAAGGCTTTTCACTTAGGTGAAACTAAAGCCCTTTAATATAAATTTTCCTAAAATTTAAGTTAAGGAATTTCTTCACATTAATTTAGAATAGTCACTAAAAATTCACTTGTCACATTAAATGGCCTTGAAAACCTTTCCAAAGCCAATACTTTCATAGAGCATGTTTAGCCATTAAGACATACTGGCTGGAATCAATAGATTCCCTAAATTACTCTGCTAGTTAAGACCCAATGATTGCCCTGAAACTGTCAGTCAGCCTGAATGACATTAAATATTTGTTGAATAAAAGAATGAAAACCACCGTAAAAAGATGTTTTCCTTAGAAATTTGGTTATACTATTTCTTTGGGTTCTGGATCTAATTATACCTATGATTGTTTAAACCTCTCTTTCAAGAATTACAAACAAAATCACAGGAAAGGGAGAGGAGTACTGAATAGGGTGTCTGGGATCATGATATCAGTTCTGCTACTATTAATAACATAGCTGTAGGGTCTTGACAATTTCTAGAATTTTCCAGGCCCCAAGACCTTCATCTTTAACTTGTGAGTGCACAACCAGATAATTTCTCATGTCTCATTTGGTTTCTGATTTTTAACTGGAGAGCTGAAACAATTATGAACAAATTATTTAGATGTAAAAGATATTTTTATTCAACCAATGGGCCAAGCTAGACATTGTGTTTTTTTGACAACTTTTTCTCTTTGTTATTGTTGACACTGTAGCAAGCAAATATTCATCATAAGTGAAAATGACAGTCTGTTTTCCCAGAATTGTTTCCTTCCACCCCCCCCCCCTTAACATTCTTACTTTCATGGTCTTAATTCAGGCCATCAGTATCTTTTCCCTAATTCATCACGCTTTTCATTTCTCTGCACCCTTGCTGCTGCTGCTGTCGCTTCAGTCGTGTCCGACTCTGTGCGACCCCATGGACGGCAGCCCACCAGGCTCTCCCGTCCCTGGGATTCTCCAGGCAAGAACGCTGGAGTGGGTTGCCATTTCCTTCTCCAATGCATGAAAGGGAAAAGGGAAAGTGAAGTGACTCAGTCATCTCTGACCCAGGCTCCTCCGCCCATGGGATTTTCCAGGCAAGAGTATTGGAGTGGGTTGCCATCGCCTTCTCTCTCTGCATCCTTACGTACCCTCATTTCGAAGGTAACTTTTCTCACGGAAAAGCTCTGGTTTAGAGGTTAAAGTCTAACCTAATTAGGGTGTTCAATGTCTTTTCAATTTGGTTTTCCAATTTTCTCTGTTTAATCTTTTACCAATTTCTCTCTCTCCTCCTATCTTTACATGTCTACCTTCACCTTCTCCAGAGAACACAAACAAGCCAAAATTAGTTAAATCAATCACACATTTACCCATTTTGTTTTTGGCCATGCTGTTCCTGCTGCACAGTAAATTCAGTCCTTTTTTCCAATAGGTAAAATCTATTTGGATCTTAAATTCCTGTCCAAAATATCACTTATTGAAAGTTTCTCTGAAAACAATGAAAAAAAGCTTTCTCCTTCCCTCATCTGTAATTATCTCACAGAACTTCTACATAACCCTATTTTAGGACTTAACGCATCAAATGTACTTAGGCATTGTCCTCTATTTTCTCTGGTAGAGTATATGCTTATTTATTTATCCATCCATCAAGCCAATATTTATTGAAGATCTGCTATTTGTTAGAATGAAGGGAACAGACCTGTAAGAACTGGTTCTAGCTTTTAAAAAGCTTGTCTATGTGGAGAGGTAACTTTTAAGCCAATTTTAATTTGCAAAATAGAATGTTCAGTGCCGTGGTAGGTAATAGACTACGCAGAATACTTTGGAAGAAAAAAAGTCTATGGCATAAGAGGGTCAGGATTAAGTCTAGGAAATGAATGTCCCTGGTTCGTTGGTTGGTTGGAGTAAACCATTAATTTATTAACTATTCAGAGCCTGACATATAGTGAAAGCTCAATAAGTGTTATTAAACACATTTCATTCTGAGTATCTGAAGGCTTATTTTCTTCTATGTGTTTGATAAAGGCCATTAGCAATGAATAGATTTCAGAGATACGAAGAAGGAAATGTGAATGACAGTACCATTTCTATTCAACCAGATTCCACCAGGAAAATATCAATTTGCACACTTTGAGGGGAGCTAAATTAATTACACACAAATCCATTAACAGTAACAAATAGCTTTCGTAGGGGTACTGCACAGTTTCTTGAGCCCAATCAGACGGTAACGAAGTGCCCAAGAGACAGTATTCTGTATTTACATTCCAGGTGATGGGTTCAACTCACAGCCTCTGAAGGAGGCTCAGCTCAAGGAAGCCCAGGCTCCTCAAGAAGGTAAGGTGACTTATTCACGGCATATTTGATTTGTTTTCCTAGAAGGTGAAGGATCCATATGTATTATGTGAAGACTCTATGTGTGTTAAGAGAAGGCAATGGCAACCCACTCCAGTACTCTTGAAAATCCCATGGACAGAGGAGCCTGGTGGGCTGCAGTCCATGGGGTCGCAAAGAGTCAGACGCGACTGAGGGACTTCACTTTCACTTTTCACTTTTATGCATTGGAGAAGAAAATGGCAACCCACTCCAGTGTTCTTGCTTGGGGAATCCCAGGGATGGGGGAGCCTGGTGGGCTGCCGTCTATGGGGTCGCACAGAGTCGGACGCGACTGAAGCGACTTAGCAGCAGCAGCAGGTATGTGTGTTAGGTGGTGAGAATGCCGGTGGCTCACTGCTTCTTCCCCCACTTTCAGCCTCACCACAAACTCCGGGAATCCAGTCTTCTGAGCAGACTCTGGGTTGCCAGGTAACCACCTCCGGGAGCCTGGTCTCCGGGCGCAGCAGCCCCAGGCCCTCCAATCAGCGGTCGGCGTGCGGGTCACGTGGGGCCCGGTCCGCGGCGCCCGCCTCCCGGGCCCTCGGAGCCCGGGGCTCCCAAGAGGAGGGCGCGGCGGGGCGGAGCCGGGCGCCGCGCTCGCGCAGCCTCCGGGCGGGCTTCAGCACCTTGCACCGTCCGCCGCCTCCGTGGTCGCCGCCTCCGCCAGGTAAGCAGCGGCGGGCCGCCGGGCGAGGGGCCCGGGAGGGCGCGGGCTGCAGGGGAGTGGCCGTCGGGCCGCGCGTGGCGTCGTGGGAGGGTCGCGGGGCCGTGCGCTCGTCCTGCGGGGCTTCGCGCGTTTATGTCCCGGGAGTCGGCGCCGCACACCTGGTGACTGCGCGGTGCCGCGGCGACTAGCCGTGAATCCCCTGAATAGCCCTGGAGTGTCGCCTACCACCCTGCCAAGGCTCGGTGTCTCGATTTCATGTTTTAAGCTGGTTCGGTCTGTGTGCGTCTGGCTCTAGATTGTAACTCTTATTGCTGTGTCCGCGGGCACTTGTGTAAGCTCCCCTTTGAGGATGTTTTCGTATACAGGTTGTACCAAGAAGTCTTTGAGTTGGAAGGAAATGTGTTCTAGAAAAATAGCATTGAATGTCAGAGGCATAGAGTGTCTTAAGTAGATCATAATATATAATCTCCTGTTTTTCAGAAATTAATTTCTGAAAATTTTTTACTGTATTAAAAATATAGTTTATACATGTATAAACTTTTCCTTTACTATATTAATTAAAAGCAATTGATTTGAATGAAGCTTAGTGATAACTTGGGTCATGTAACAAAAATAAATCACACATGAATTGTAACTTTCATATATGCACATTTGTATATATATTTATTTATGTAAAAGTCTCCAACAGTAGTTTAAAGAGATTACATTTCTAAGTCTGTCAGTGTCTAAGTCAGAAGTACCCTGCAGAAAAACGCATCATTCTTTTAAAATAATTATTATTGCACTTAAAACTTCTGTTATCTACTAGTCACATAATGATTTTATATATCAGAAAGACACAGATTAATTTAATTTAGAAAATAATATTTTTAAATTCCTCTGCTCTCAGTAGATGGACTACTAGGGCTAAAGTGTTTTGTTGTTTTCTGTACTCTACCTTGAAACCTTTAGCCTGAGTAAGGATGAGCCACAGCAGTTTTTATATTACTCAGAAAAGAGTAGGAACAGTTTTATTTATTTATTTTTGTTTGTTTCTTGTGCCCAAATAGATACTAGAAGTCCAACATGAGTGATGAGATTGATGAGATTGTCACAATTAGTAAAATAGCACAAATTCTCAAGACTACCTGATTTTACTTGCCTAAATGCTATAGTGAAGACTAAAATGAAATTCTGTTTCAAAAGATTCGCGTTTTTTTCCTGTATTCCAGAATTTATTTGAAGTCAGACCTAAATTGACTTAAAACATTAACAAGAAAGGTAACAGTTTACCAGATTGCTGAATAATATACCCAGCCATTCATGGCAACGATGTGTATACAAACATTGCTACTACGTTATGCAGGTCCTGAATTATCTCTGCTTATATTTTGTATATGTATTCCATTTAGCAGATTGACATATTAAAGTGAAGTCATGTGTGTTGTTTCTAGTGTTTCTTCAGGAACAGAGATCTTATTGAGAATATTTTAATCCATGGGACTCATATTAGGAGATCGAGAGGGATTTCTTAGTAAATTACTAACTGAAACGTATATTAGACTAACAGTGGCTGGCATTTTTCAACATCCAAGACTATGTGATGTTCTGTGACAATCACATAGAGGTTATTCTCTCACTGTCGATGAGTCTATTCCTTGGAGATTTATGAGCAAGAAGTTAGATATGGATACCTGGAGAGAATCTGAGAAACTCCCCAAAGAATTTACTCTGCAGAGAAGCAGACCCTAAAGGAAAACCTTTCTCTTCCATGAGGTTACTTAAATGTTCAAGAAGAACTTGTAACTTCAGTTATAAAAATTGATAGAAAAGTACAGTGATCAACTGTGATCAGTGCCATTGTATGGGGAAAGAAAAAAAAAAATCCCTTCATCGTAAAACATGGGCTGTTGCATGAGGAGACAAGATTCAGACTGTTGTTACTTGATCTCAGTAACTAGAGAGATACAACTTGAAATAGGCTGGACTTTGGAAGCAACAAAAAAAGGCAGCCTGAAGTAGGAGCCACGGGTGCCACATCCATCTAGATGTCACATAGTCAGCTACTTGAGAGATAATTTTTTTAGAAAATAATGATAAAAGTCTTGCTTTCTATTACTTTACATGTACTGACAACATTGATTTTAGTAGCCTAATTATCTCCTAAAGCACTGGGATTCTGTATTCTAATTTAAGAAATATATATGTCACAGGAGGCAATGGCAAGCACTCCAGTCCTCTTGCCTGGAAAATCCCATGGACCATGGACAGAGGAGCCTGGTGGGCTGCAGTCCACGGGATCACTAAGTGTCGGACATGACTGAGCGACTTCACTTTCACTTTTCAATTTCATGCATTGGAGAAGGAAATGGCAACCCACTCCAGTGTTCTTGCCTGGAAAATCCCAGGGATGGGGGAGCCTGGTGGGCTGCCGTCCATGGGGTCACACAGAGTCGGACACGACTGAAGCAACTTAGCAGCAGCAGCAGCAGAAACAAATACAAATCTTACACAATAAGATCATAGGAGATAATTCATCAGTGTTATTTGCTATAAAGGGATAAATGATAATTGTCATGTTCAGAAAGGCTCTTGTCAAAAGATGCAAGAAATATTTGTCCATGCTTTGATGAGGATGCTACAACATTCAGAATNGAAACAAATACAAATCTTACACAATAAGATCATAGGAGATAATTCATCAGTGTTATTTGCTATAAAGGGATAAATGATAATTGTCATGTTCAGAAAGGCTCTTGTCAAAAGATGCAAGAAATATTTGTCCATGCTTTGATGAGGATGCTACAACATTCAGAATTTGGTTTCTAAATTTGAATGCCCAGACATGGATAACTTGTAAAATAAGTCTTAAGTAATTTTCCTTATGCCCAGGTTCTTGTTTTCTTCCAAACTGTTTAAGTTGTGAGCATGGGCCAGTATCCCATACAGACTCATTTGGTATTACATTTAATAAGTTCAATTTCATATCTCATACACACACAAAAAAAGTTGCTTTCCAATTGGAAAGTAGAACATAGCTCTCATTATTGAGCACTCGTGTTTGATGTACTGTTGGAAAAACTTCATTTTGCAGTATCATATCTCCACGTGGAGTCCTGAAAAATTGAATAGTTAAGAAGTTGTTGTTTAGTCACTAAGTTGGGCCTGACTCTGCAAACCCATGGACTGTAGCCAGCCAGGCTCTTCTGTCCATGGGGTTTTCCAGGCAAGAATACTGGAGTGGATTGTTATTTCTTTCTCCAAGGGATCTTCCCAACCCAGGGATCAAACCTGCATCTCTTGCATCTCCTACATTGGCGGGCGGATTCTTTACCACTGAGTCACCTGGAGAGCCCCTTAATAAGGAGTAGGCAATACTTAATTTTGACCCATTAAGATAAAACATTTTGCGTAAGTCTTAAGGAAAGGAGTTATACAAATTTTATTTTTAAGGTAAACATGGAAGCACGTTTAGAGGAATCATTTCCAAATGTACACTAGAAGCTTTCTTAGAGACCAGTCAAATTAGCACCATTATTTTGTAGATGAGGTCACTCAGCACATAAAAATTAAGTTGCTCAAAACAGGACATTTCGAGGAGGAGCTGGTCTACCATCTCAGGCTCTAACACTCAGCACTATGCTGTTCCCGAGAGGCGTAAAAATATGTCACCAACTCTATTTTCTCCTTTATTTTATTTCAGGTATTCCAAAAGTTTGACGAAGTTTTAGATCATTTTTGTACCTTTAAATGATTATTGTACATAATGAACAAATTACATATGTTTGGTCTCCTCATATAGAAAGTTTGCTTTAAAAGTTAGAAAGTGTTTTCCCCTAATCTGTACAATTTTTCGATCTAATCATTAATATGATTTAAGTGTTTCTGCAAAGTCTTCTGTGACAGGGGAAGAGTCCAGTTGTCTTATAAATTCCTTATCCTAATGCACCCCAGTGAGATTTGAGTGTACATAGCCATCACATCTACCTACAATTGAATGATAGAAATAAGAAGCTTCTGGAAGTTATATCTGAAGCCTGGATTATGTTTATCATTGGGTGAGATTTTGAAGTTGGACGCATTTATTTTCTAGACTTTCTGCCCTTTTGGTATCAGAGGCCATCTAAGATCGTGATACTGGGCATGTACTTTAGACCAGCAGCAGCAGCAGCATCTCCTGGGATCGTGTCAGAAATGCACATTTCCAGGCTGTGGCCCTACTAAGTCAGATATCTGAGAGAAACCCTGGAATCAGTGTTGGCAGGAGTCCTAAGTGATTCTCATGCAAGGTAGCACTTGAGAAGTACCGTAGAAGGTACATCGTGCCCTTGGACCTGATTTCCTCTGGGGCTGGTAGTGTTCACAGTGACTCCACTGTTAAAACTTTCCTTGAACTACTAAGTAAATGAACTCATTCCTGAAAATACAGTTGTGCATGTTTCATAAACATTTATTTTTCAATAGTAGCTTTTGGAACATAATGTCTCACTTTCATCATTAATGACATCAGTTTATCTTTGTGGGAATTTCATATCGGCTTATAGTTTTTGACAGGTGGCCTATTGACTGGATTAGCAGCCTGTCTCATGTACGTATCAGCCCTGCCTGAGCTGATACAACTCTTCACTTCTTAAATGTTAGGATTTATTGCTGGCCTCCTATCAATGTAAGGATGCATATATTAGAAATGCAATTTTGGATTTGGTGACTATGTGTGAGTGATTTCTTTTCATCTTAAAGCTTGAAAGCTTTTAATCCGTTTGATTTCCTTTGATGTTTTTTCTCAATACATGCCAAAAATAAATTTTAATACCTTGGACCAGAACATAAAAATGTCAGTGTAACTGACCGTTTCTGCCAAATAAGTACCCAGATTTTCACAGACAGATAAGCATAAAGGCTCACCCTACTTTAAAATCTCATATACAAAATCCAGGTTACAAAGCAGATTAACTAGAAAGGGGCCAGGAATCCTCAGGTTTACAGAGCGATTCCTGCCATAGCCTCTCAGATCTTCCTTCATGAGGAATGAGCGTGTTTATAAAAATGCGTATTTTTGCCATACCCTATTTCCCGGTGGTGCAGTGGTAAAGAATCTGCCTGCCAGTGCAGAAGGTGTAGGAGACGTGGGTTCAGTCCCTGCGTTGGGAAGATCCCCTGGAGAAGGAAATGGCAACCTGCACTATTACTGTTGGCTGAAGAATTCCATGGACAGAGGAGCCTGGTAGGCTACAGTCAGTGGGGTTGCAAAGAGTCAGACGTGACTTAGCACACACACACATTACAAAAATAACCTTGTATCTTTTTGTGATGAGTATTTACATGTTTACTTTCATAAACATGTAAGTTTTCTCTCTCAGTGAAATATTTACCTCTTCTTGGTTTATGGGTGAAAATATGTTATTTCACTCCTCTCTTTCTCTTTGGCTGAGCCTCTCAAAATGGTTAATTGAAGGTATATAAGTGACCCTTGTTCAAGAAACGTGGATTACGCCTTTGATCAAGTTAAAACTCATTTCTTCATTGCAGCTCAAGAAATTCTGTAATCCTTGAAGCAACCTAGAAAGTCTAATTTCATTCATAATCATTCACTTTTGTGGTTAA
Source organism: Neotragus moschatus (assembly GCA_006410615.1). Taxonomy (NCBI): domain Eukaryota; kingdom Metazoa; phylum Chordata; class Mammalia; order Artiodactyla; family Bovidae; genus Neotragus; species Neotragus moschatus. The sequence continues at coordinate 191,253 of SJYA01003002.1, read as the reverse complement.
ATATAGGAAAATATAAAAATGTGTATCTAGATGAACAGTAGATTAAGTATGTAGATGGATGTTGAAGTAACTGCATTCACGTTGCCACATCCCTGAATCAGTGTCTTGTTCTTCTTGGTCTTACATGTAATTCTGTGTTTGGCTGATCAAATGGGAATTCATAGTGGTGTACACGGTCATTCTGTCAGTGCAAACTACAACCACCATAATGGCCTTGTTGTTTTCTATTTGCCGTCTAATCCAGGATTTTAACGTAGGTTAATACTGTACTTGTGACCTATTTTGTCTAAGCTTTTAAGAACATCAGGATTTGACATATGTTGGCAATGCTTAGATGTAATGTGCTTGCCCTGCCAAGCACATGAAAGGTAAGTTTAGGAATGATTGAAGTTGAAGAGATTATTCTTGGTCAGTAGAAGATAGTGAAGCCAATTTATCTGCTAAATATCTTTACTGTTGTTGAACTGAGCAAGTGGTTCTCATGCTATTCTGTGGTATGGTATATAGCTTATCTGGGAATGATACTGAAAAGGCAGGTTTCCAGACTCCATCCTAAGAGTCTGATCTACTGGCTTTAGAGTATGATCCAGGAACCTGCATTTTTAGCAAGTTTCTCAGTTAATTGTGATGCAAGAGACCTGAGAAACACACATCGAGTTGCACCAATTTAGAGATCTTTAAAATTATATTTATCCTTGATAATCTGTGGGTGTACCTATCTGTGAATAGTGGTCATTTAGAATTAGGTATACTAGACAGAGGAAGATCTCAAGTTGCTGGGCTGCTTGAAAAATAAGAAACCTTCCAGTTTTTTTTTTTACAGTTTCCAAATGTTTTCTGATGAGCACAGATGGACTATCTGTGTTCATTAGAATTTTTTGCATAACTCTGAGTATACAGTGTATTTAGATTTTAAAAACCAATTTTAACATGTTTTTAGGGCTGTTATATTAATACAGGCAATAGATTTCTATTTAAAAAATTACAAAATTCTGAAGAGGACAAAGAGGAGTTCAAGAAAACTGCCTTGAACTTTTGCATCGTGGTATATTTGTGACCCTGACTTTTGAATTCATATTTTTATGTATTTTGATTGACTATTTGGACTCTTTCTCAAGCCTGCCAGGAACGCTCTTGTCTCGGAGTCTCTGCTTTTGCTGCTTTCCCAGCAGAGACTTTCATATTCTGTCTTCTCTTCTCTAGATCTTGCTCAGCATTACTGCTGTGGAGCCTCCTTGCGCCAACTTTTACAAGTTTATGGTGTCAGCTCATCTCCAGAACCTGTCTTGCTCTTTTCCTGTGTTCTTTTTCTCCAAGCCACAAACTACCTTGTAATAGTCACCATTTACTTATTTTTTTTGCTCATTCTGATTTCTTCCTTAAGAATATCAACTACGGAAGGGCAGGGTTCATACCCGTTTTGCAAGGTGCTCTATCTTCTGTGCCTGCCTGGCACCTACTTGGTGCTCAGTACATATTTGTGGAATGAGTGGCTGGGTTGAAAAATGATTATTAAAATTTTAGGAAATGTAAATAAGTCCAAGGACTAATACATTTCCTACTATTCAGTTCAGTTCAGTCGCTCAGTCGTGTCTGACTCTTTGCAGCCCCCTGAACTGCAGCATGTCAGGCCTTCCTGTCCATCACCAACTCCCAGAGTCCACTTAAACCTATGTCCATTGAGTCAGTGATGCCATGCAGCCATCTCATCCTCTGTTGTCCCCTTCTCCTCCTGCCCTCAAATCTTTCCCAGCATCAGGGTCTTTTCAGATGAGTCAGTTCTTTATATCAGGTGGCCAAAGTATTGGAGTTTTAGCTTCATCATCAGTCCTTCCAATGAACACCCAGGACTGATCTCCTTTAGGATGGACTGGTTGGATCTCCTTGCAGTTCAAGGGACTCTCAAGAGTCTTCTCCAACACCACAGTTCAAAAACATCAATTCTTTGGCGCTCAGCTTTCTTTATTGTCCAACTCTCACATCCATACATGACNTTCATCATCAGTCCTTCGAATGAACACCCAGGACTGATCTCCTTTAGGATGGACTGGTTGGATCTCCTTGCAGTTCAAGGGACTCTCAAGAGTCTTCTCCAACACCACAGTTCAAAAACATCAATTCTTTGGCGCTCAGCTTTCTTTATTGTCCAACTCTCACATCCATACATGACCACTGGAAAAGCCATAGCCTTGACTAGATGGACCTTTGTCAGCAAAGTAATGTCTCTGCTTTTTAATATGCTGTCTAGGTTGGTCATAACTTTCCTTCCAAGGAGTAAGTGTCTTTTAATTTCATGGCTGCAATCACCATCTGCAGTGATTTTGGAGCCCAGAAAAAAAAGTCAGCCACTGTTTCCCCATCTATTTCCCATGAAGTGATGGGACCAGATGCCATGATCTTAGTTTTCTGAATGTTGAGCTTTAAGCCAACTTTTTCACTCTCCTCTTTCACTTTACTCAAGAGACTCTTTAGTTCCTCTTCAGTTTCTGCTATAAGGCTGGTGTCATCTGCATATCTGAGGTTACTGATATTTCTCCTGGCAGTCTTGATTCCAGCTTGTGGTTCCTCCAGCCCAGCGTTTCTCACGATGTACTCTGCATATTCCTACTATTAAATAGCCAGTTATTAACCTGGTGATGTGTATTCTTTTATTTTTAATGTGCATGTAAGTATATAGATATATAAGTATATGTAGATATGAATTATATGTATACATTTTCCAGCCAAGATTGCTTAATTGGCATTCATTCAAATTCATTAGGAACTATAGGTTATTTTCTACAAGAGAACAGTCAGATAAATCCAGAAGATAAGGTATTTTGTAGGACAGCTAGCAGATGCTCTTCAGCAAGGTCACATCATGATAACAAGCACTGTTCTAGATGAACAGACCTTAACTTAATAGCAAGATTGAATGCATGGACCCGTATTAGATTCTGATTTCAACAGAGCAGTTATATAGAGGGCATCTGGCAGGTAGTTGGGGGTAAAGATGATAGATGGACTGGTTATTGGAAGTTGCTGTGTGCATAGCTCTCCCAGTGCGGTAAGCTTCTTGGAACAATTGTGGGGTTTTTTTTTTTTCCTTCCTCTTTTCTGTTTCTTATTCATCTAGCATTAGTGCCTAGCCATTATATTTATGCACTAAATATTTTCTGAAATGAATGGAATAAAATGATGCATCAGATATACCTGGATAAATACATTTTTCATTAAATAATGAGGTGGTGGTGGTTTAGTCACTAAGTCGTGTCCAACTCTTGCGACCCCATGAACTGTGACCTGCCAGGCTCTTCTATCCATGGGATTTTCCAGGCAAGAATACTGGAGTGGTTTGCCATTTCCTTCTCCAAAATAATGAGGTAGGTGCATATGCAAATAATGTGTTGGGGGAGGCAGAATAGGAATCATTTAACATGGTCTGCTCTGTAGATTGGAGAAGGCACTGGCGACCCACATTAGTACTCTTGCCTGGAAACTCCCATGGACAGAGGAGCCTGGTGGGCTGCAGTCCATGGGGTCACGAAGAGTCGGACACGACTGAGCAACTTAGCAGCAGCCGCAGCTCTGTAGATAATAATGACTGAATTTTAGTAATATTGTCTGCCTGTAGGGGTAAAAACATGATAGTTAATTGTATAAGACAATGAATTATGAAGGTTATAACTAATTGGCATTATTGACTAATTTAACTAGTTCTGCTTTCCAAAATATGACTTGAAATTTTGTAGTCTAAAAGCCTGCCTGAGGTTTGGTTGCATGTAAAATAATAATGGCTTAAACAAACAAATAAACGAAAAAGGTTGGAGGTAGGAAGTCCAGCATGTTTCCAGGGATCTTGTCTTCTTCACCTCCCTTTTTAACCATCTTTTAGGTCCACACTGCACCGTTATAATCCTCTCTGCCCTCAGCCTTCATCTCCACGTTCCAGGCTAGAGGTCAAGTGTGAGCTGAAAGGTTGGGCAGCCTTTGCTAATGGAAAGAAAAAATAAGTCCTAGTGTTTTTTGTTTTCAAATATTTGTGCAAATATAATGTTTAGTAATACACTTTCTTTTTTTTTTTAATTTTTGTTTTGTATTGGAGTGTAGCCAATTAACCATAATGGGATAGTTTCAGGTGAACACAGAAGGGACTCAGTCATACATATTCATGTATCCATTCTCCCACAAACTCCCCTCGCATCCAGGCTGCCCCATAACATTGAGCTNTAGCAGCAGCCGCAGCTCTGTAGATAATAATGACTGAATTTTAGTAATATTGTCTGCCTGTAGGGGTAAAAACATGATAGTTAATTGTATAAGACAATGAATTATGAAGGTTATAACTAATTGGCATTATTGACTAATTTAACTAGTTCTGCTTTCCAAAATATGACTTGAAATTTTGTAGTCTAAAAGCCTGCCTGAGGTTTGGTTGCATGTAAAATAATAATGGCTTAAACAAACAAATAAACGAAAAAGGTTGGAGGTAGGAAGTCCAGCATGTTTCCAGGGATCTTGTCTTCTTCACCTCCCTTTTTAACCATCTTTTAGGTCCACACTGCACCGTTATAATCCTCTCTGCCCTCAGCCTTCATCTCCACGTTCCAGGCTAGAGGTCAAGTGTGAGCTGAAAGGTTGGGCAGCCTTTGCTAATGGAAAGAAAAAATAAGTCCTAGTGTTTTTTGTTTTCAAATATTTGTGCAAATATAATGTTTAGTAATACACTTTCTTTTTTTTTTTAATTTTTGTTTTGTATTGGAGTGTAGCCAATTAACCATAATGGGATAGTTTCAGGTGAACACAGAAGGGACTCAGTCATACATATTCATGTATCCATTCTCCCACAAACTCCCCTCGCATCCAGGCTGCCCCATAACATTGAGCTGCCTTCCCCGTGCTGTACAGCTAATCCTTGTTGGTTATCTACTTTAAATAGAGCAGTGAGTACACTCTCTTTATTTCTCAGATTATTTTCCCTAATGCTAGATACATCTGTGTTTTACCACATGTTTTTCAGGGGACATTTAGAGTTGATTGACTTTAGGTCTTATGAAATAGCAAAAACAAAGGTGATTTTTATAAAAGGAAATGTACCACTGGCTAAAAATACAGATATTTTGAAGGGTTTCTTATACTCTTGCTGCTGCATTCGCTTTCACAAAAAAATCACTTTCATTAAAAAAAGAGCTCTAAAATGTTTTTCTTTGAATTTGTTGTGTTTATGGATCTTAGAAATGCAGTACATTTAAGAAACTAGTCAAAACAGATTTTCTTAGAAAATCAAGTAACAGTTAACTTGGAACTCCATTTAAAACTAAACATGTGCTGGATATTTTAGACTTATTAAATTACCCTAGTGCGAGTCATTTTTTATTTTTAGACTAAGTCAGTTTGGAAATTTGACTTAGGAATTTTGGTTACATTTTCAGGAGATGAAGATTCAGTAATGCGTTAAAAAGAATTTATTGACTATGATGAGTATGATACAGAACATGATCTCTAGATTAAATCTGAGAGAATCTTTACAATATTAAATCCTCTAATCCATTAACATCTTATACCTCTATTCCTTTGTTTAAGACTTTTACAGTTAACTTAGGAGAGTGATTCCTCTGTCATTTCCTTTCTTATAAAGTCTTCAGGGTTTTGGCAGGATATAAAGAATGAATGTGATTCCTTTTTCGTATACTCTTAATGAATTTGTGTAAAATTTCTTCTTTAAATATTTGTAAAAATTCACCAGTGAAATCACCTAGACCTGGGAGATTGTCTGTGGGAAAGTTTTAAATTTAGACTCATATTCACATTCAGTCTATGTAGGTTTTCTCATTCTTTCACCAACTTTGGTAACTTTATTTATCCAGGCTATTTGAAACTATATTGTGATTTTTTTAAAGAATTTTTTGTTGTTGTTCTTACACATTAAAAGCATCATGTGACCCAAGCTAAAGAGACAAATATTAGATGGTCCTTTTGTTACTAGTGATTAGAGTCAGGGATAACTGAAGGCTATTGTCAGCCATACCGATTTGTTGCTGTTCAAGGGTGACCTTTCAAATTGTTCTTCATTTCAGTTCATTTCAGTCACTCAGTAGTGTCCAACTCTTTGTGACCCCATGAACCACAGTCCGCCAGGCCTCCCTGTCCATTACCAACTCCTGGAGTCTACCCAAACCCATGTCCATTGAGTCAGTGATGCCGTCCAACCATCTCATCCTCTGTTGTTCCCTTCTCCTCCTGCCCTCAGTCTTTCCCAGCATCAGGGTCTTTCCTAGTGAGTCAGCTCTTCGCATCAGGTGGCCAAAGTGTTGGAGTTTCAGCTTCATCATCAGTCCTTCCAATGAACACCCAGGACTGATCTCCTTTAGGATGGACTGGTTGGATCTCCTTGCAGTCCAAGGGACTCTCAAGAGTCTTCTCCAACACCACAGTTCAAAAGCATCAATTCTTCAGCGCTCAGCTTTCTTGAGAGTCCGACTCTCACATCCATACATGACTGCTGGAAAAACCATAGCCTTGACTAGACGGATTTTTGTTGACAAAGTAATGTCTCTGCTTTTCAATATGCTCTCTAGGTTGGTCATAACTTTCCTTCCAAGGAGTAAGTGTCTTTTAATTTTATGGCTGCAATCACCTTCTGCAGTGATTTTGGAGCCCAGAAAAATAAAGTCAGCCACTATTTCCCCATCTATTTGCCAAGAAATGATGGGACCAGATGCCCTGATCTTAGTTTTCTGAATGTTGAGCTTTAAGCCAACTTTTTCACTTTCCTCTTTCACTTTCACCAAGAGGCTCTTTAGTTCTTTTTCACTTTCTGCCATAAGGGTGGTGTCATCAGCATATCTGAGGTTATTGATATTTCTCCCAGCAGTCTTGATTCCAGCTTGTGCTTCTTCCAGCCTAGCATTTCTCATGATGTACTCTGCATTTAAATTAAATAAGCAGGGTGACAATATACAGCCTTGACGTACTCCTTTTTCTATTTGGAACCAGTCTGTTGTTCCATGTCCAGTTCTAACTGTTGCTTCCTGACCTGCATACAG